>CM022753.1:26159897-26177397 GCA_012411365.1 Ameiurus melas
TCTGCTGCTACCATAATGAGTTACATCATCAATAAAGGTTAGTGAGCCTGTCCCAGAAGCAGTCTGCAAGCCCAAGCCATGACATTACCTCCACAACGCTTGACTGATGTGCTTCTATGTTTTGGATCATGAGCAGATCATTTCTTTCTCCACAATTTGGCCTTTCTATCACTTTGGCAGAGGTTATTATTGGTTCCACAATTTTTGTGGCTCAAACTTTTGTGCTATTTCATTGCAAACTCCAATCTGGCTTTCTGATTCTTACCACTCATGAGAGGTTTGCATTTTTTTGTATGGCCTCTATATTTCTGCACTTAAA
Source organism: Ameiurus melas (assembly GCA_012411365.1). Lineage (NCBI taxonomy): Eukaryota > Metazoa > Chordata > Actinopteri > Siluriformes > Ictaluridae > Ameiurus > Ameiurus melas. The sequence goes on from CM022753.1 coordinate 26,160,217, forward strand.
GTCTTCTTCAAATGATTGACTGCGATACGTTCATCCTGTGAAGGTTGTTGGTGATGTCACTAACTGTTGTTTTGGGGGTTTTGGGGGTAGTCGCCGTGGCAACACTCAGAGTGTCTAATCAGACAGAATCAGAGAATGTGTAGGAAATCTCAGGTTTATTTTCCTTCAGTTCCTTATGTGTTTGTGACAAAACCAAATAACCTGCTCACCTGATCTTCTATTTTTGATATATTTGATGTCTGATTTGTCTGCATTAGTGTCCCCTTGGCAGCTTGGCATCTTCCTAATGTTGGAAGACCAGCAAGACAAGAGAGAAATAAATGTGCCAAACATTGCACTGCCAGGACAGTGAAGGGCAACACAAGTGGGAGTACAACTGTGTTATGTGTAATGTTTTGTCATTTTCTTTCTTTAAAAAAAAAGTGTTTTGTTAATAAACACGCTTTCATAAAATTCCAATTATAAGCACAAGCAAAAAAAAAAAAGGATATCCATATCCAGACACAAATTAACTTTACACTTTAACAACAGTGTTCCACAAAGAAAGTGTGTAACATGAATGACCAAAAGAATGCACCAAAGAAAGTTGTTTGTTATCAAAATAGACAAATTGCTGTTTATTTAAGGAACACAAGGTAACATTTTGCACTAAACTTGTTTATTGGGCAAAACTAGCTGGCACTGATTTTGAATTCCTTTTATTTTTAACCTCTAAGAGCAAGTCAATTTAAAGGAATTGCTTTTGAAATTAATATTTTAATATTAATTTTCCTCATAGCGTCCCTCTTTGTCGAAACTTCTCCTTTTCTATTAGTAACCATTTGGCATTGTTTTATAGAAATAATTGCTCAGCTGGATAGGCTCCAGGTTCCCCGCGACCCTGAAGCAGGAATAAGCGGTTGAAGATGGATGGATGGATGGAATTGCTCAGCTGACTGTGAGATTTGCATAGGCATTCTCTATGCAATCTCACACCCTTGTTTTTTTTTTCTCTCTGCATGACAAATTTATCAAATGATATAGTTTTTTCTATCTTGTCCCCAAGCAAACATAATTTTTGTTGTTAAATTGTCCTCCATCTAAATATACTGTTTATATGCACCTAGCTATACTGTTTCAGTCACTAGTCCATTTTCTGAGTCAACAAAAAATTGCTTAGGATGCATTAATTACATTTATGTTAACTAAGGCTTTTAGGAAACGCATTTGTCATGTAGGTTGAATTTGAGTAATGTGATGCAACTAAGCTCTGGTGTGTTTGTTTCCTGTTCCATCCAAAGCTAGCCAACAAGATTGATACTATATTCTAGCAGAGTTGTTATATGATTAAATTCACATCACTTCATGAGTGTCATGTGACACTGGGGGAGTCGCTTAAACAGGAAGCACCCCAGGAATTGCATATAAAGTATGTGAAAATGATATTGTTTAATTTTTTTTTGTTAATTGCATACAACAATACCGATAATTGTTTTTGGATTATATCTAACAATAATATTTTGCTTGCATAGTCTAAAGACTGCTAAGAAGAATTTTACACTCAAGTCTCAGTTATTTATTGAGAAGTTGATGACTTCAGTTTGATAAAATAGACTAAAGTTAACACTCTAATGATGCTCACTCTCAAGTTCCTGTTAACACAATTAGCACTCTTGGACTCTATAGTATACAGTTATAGAAGAGAACTGATTTATAAACGCAGGTGTCACCCAGATGAGGATGGGTTCCCTTTTGAGTCTGGTTCCTCTTAAGGTTTCTTCCTCTTGTCACCTCAGTGAGATTTTCCTTTCCACCATCACCTCTGGCTTCCTCATTAGGGATAATGTCCATTGTTAAAAAAAAAAAAATAATAATAATAATAATAAATATATATATACACACAGATAGATAGATAGATAGATAGATAGATAGATAGATGGATAGATAGATAGATGGATAGATAGATATAGATATATACATATACATATACATATACACATATAAATATAAATATATATAAATTTGAAGTACATTGAATTAATAATAATAAAGTACCTGTATTAAAATTTTCAAGACATTTAGCTTTTTTCTTTTTTCTTTTATATCCTTCCACATCCCAAAATGAATCCCATCCATTATGCATTCCCATCTCACATCCAGTGTTTCCTACCACAACCCTGACCAGAATAAAAAGCTTACAAAAGCTTTCTGTAAGAGTTGCATAGGGTCTTCAAATGAGGGCATTTAGGAAAATCTATAGGAAGTTCTAGACATAATTATTGAATCCTGACTTAAATTAAATTAAAACAACATTTTTAGATAAAAAAATGTTTATGATCAAACTATTTTCTGACTAGCTCTGAGGCAGTGATTCTCAGACACACAGAATGCAATACCCTTTTTATATACCTGTGAGCATAGCAATTTCTACTAAAAGATTGACACAATCTGTAGTTAATTTACTGAAATACACTGTAGAGCACAATGGTACCACAGGGTGACAGAGAAACGAAGGAAGCAAGATAAAGGGAAAAACAGCAAATTAATAAGCGAACCAACAGACCAGGGATTGGTTTCATGAAACGTGTGCAGAATTACTGGTGTGATCGATGATGATGGGGCTTTAACATGCTAGGAATGTATGTGTCTGGGTAGCTGTTAGGAAGGTGTGCTGTGCAGTGCAAAATTCTGCCATCGCATGTGACATTGGATAATAAACATAGTCTTACATGATAATTAAAACATTATATATAATTTTATGATTATTCAGATTGTTTATACAAGACAAAAAAATTCAGAAATTATGTTAGCATCTGTACTATCACAATATTTGAATGAACACTTTGTCTATATGCATTTTCTACAGCAGATATATTACGCAGGTATCAGAATGGCAGTAGACCCTTACACTGTACACCCAAAGTGGGGAAAAAAACCCAGCTAATGGTTACAATATTTATTCCAAAAAGCATTTAATATTTCCTCTAAATACCATACCAATTCAGTTGAAAATGTCAGTTGAATTATGTATGAATAATCAAATCAAGTAGATGTGCCAATCAAAACACAGAGCACTTAAGATCCCGCCCTTCTAGCTTTGATGGATGAAAGTGACAGCTTGTGTTGCAGGTGACATTTAGCATCACTGAAGGGAACACAGACAGGCAGACAGACAGACAGACAGACAGAAAGAAATTTATGCAACATTTCATAATTTATTCTTACTTCGTATAATTGTTTATTTACTGTCACATCACACTAATTATTTATTTGTTTGCTTATTTATTTAATATAGTCAAATATTCTTGCATAGATGTGGACAAGACATTTTTTTTAAAAAAGTGGCGTATTTGTAAAGTCAAGCTTTCATTATTTATTTGTTCTGGTTCAGGTCCCTTAAATCCTTTCATCTGGCACCACTAAAAATCATATTTTAGGTGAAATTTTATGTTTTGTATACGTGTTAATTAAAGATCCTCAGTTGGCACAAATGCTCATTTCAAGATCAGCTAAATTTTGCTCGATTAATATGAGTATACTGATTATGATCCATTCCACACACACACACACACACACAACCTTGGATCTATTATCTAGACCTTCAACTAATTTTTCCATCTGAGTGTCTTTTTATTGTGCCAATAAAGTGCATTCTTGTCTGTCTGTGCCTCCAGGGGTGAGTGAGGGACATTAGGAGACGGTAACCTCCTTTGTTTGAGAGCCTGAGTCTTCAAAAGAGAACACGCAACACCTCCTTTCTACAGGGAGCTAATAACACAGATCATATTTCACTGCAAATTGCTTTGCATCGATTTGCCTGTGTGAAATAAGCATCTGACTGATTTTCCAATGATGATACAACTGTAAGTGTGTTCTGGAATCAAGATATCAGGACACGGTCATACACACACACACACACACACACATGCACATACACACTGCAGTGTAATGTACTTTGGAATTGTTAATGATTTTAATTAGGAAGGTGCGGCAGGAAGGCGCATCACTGCCATTTTGACACACCAGGGTCCTAAGAGCCTATTAAAATAAAGAGCTGTTCAAACAGCCTGGCCTGTTTCTGCAGAGAGCTACTGTTCCTGTGCGCAAGTATTGGTGCCTCTGCTTCTCCCACAGAACAGCTTGCTTTAAAAAGGTTAAAAGGTTTGTTAGGCCACCCAGCTGCAAATCCATTTCGGATACTCTCCTTACACAAGGCAGAGGTGGAAAAGGAATGCTAAGCCGTAGGTGCAAGCAGTGAAGGCAGGAGAATTAGCTGAAATATTTATTAATCCTTGAAATGTGTAATTTGTAAGTCAAACACACATCAAACTTCATGGGGAACTATAGCTATATCTATAGAGAGACCATCGTACAGAAATCCACTTCCAAAAGTGTTCTTTGGAATCACTTGTCCAGTCAAATTGAAATTTTACATGCTGCATTTGTGTGCAAGTCTGTAATACTCTTTCTAATGCCTGGGCTACACTACAGGATAATCAGGTCAATTTTGAGGCTGATACCCACCTTGAGAATTTTAAGACATTTCAAGTTCATTCTTGAACAGTTATTGCCCCAGATTATCCTATGGTGTGGCATGTGTAAAATACAATCTTAACCCCTCTAATTAAAATTGGAAATAATAAAAGTGTTCAATATTTATGGCTCATACTGTAGCGTGGGGGGAGGATGCAGACTGTCTCATATAAAAACGAATACAAATATTGACATCATAGGTGTGAGACTGAGCCAGTCTTCTGCCATGTTCATTTGATCTGAAGACACATTTGTTCATAAGAAATTCTGCAAGATTCCAGTATAAACTGGTATTACTGTTATTTCCCCCCTTTCCATCAAAACCATTTATGAGACCGCATATGCTGTGATTTACCTTAACATCTCCTGACTTCCTACATGACATGACACTTGCGGGTGGGGAAGTATTAGACATGATAATACCACAGAGTGGGGATTTTTATTTTGTCTATTTAAATTCACTTTGAGTGAATTAAGTTTATTTTTCCCATATCTTTGACTCATCTACCACTCAGACCCCCATCTACACCATTCACCCAGGACAACCACTGACCTGGTATTGTTTGTGTGGTTGACAGGATACAGAGTTAAGGCAAATTATGCCTAGCAGCCTATGTCAGTAATTTTACACCTACAATAAGCACCTATACAGTATGAAGCTAATAGGTGTAGCTCATAAGTCGGCTAATTAATACAACTACAAGTTAGGTGTACATAACAAATTGGGCAGCTACCACATTTTGATTTCATTACCAAAAATGTAACCTCTGTATTCTTGTGGCCAAATGTTATACAAATGTTCCATGCATCATGTCCACTGAGACTAGTGCTTGGACCCCAATGATCGCTGCTTGTGGCTGTATAAATACTGCATTTATTTAATTGCACTAAAACTGGACCTATAATTTATTATTTTTGTCCAGCTTGAAACGTTATAAGCTTGTCCCAGGTTCTCAGATTAAAGTCAATATGTCACATTAGGTTCAGGTCATTTTGCTCTGTGTCTGTAAAGGTGAAATGTGTAATTGACTGGTGTTTGTAAATATTGTATCTCTGTCAGGTTCCTTTGCACTTGCACCTGTGTGTACACTTGCCAACAGGAGAATCCCCTAGCACGCAAAGGGGAAGTAGTGTTTAAATTACTAATAGCTGAAAATATAATACATTCAATGCTTTATCAATGTGACATCCATTGTTGAATAATGAGCAGAACAAGATGATTAAAGACAGTTCCCTTTGCAGATTGTATATCCTCATAATAGTCAGGATTGATAATGCCCTGGTTTTCTTGCTCTCTCTAGAAAGGGTATTTTGCCAACAATGCTTTCTTCCCCAAACTACATATCTTTGTGTGGCTGTGTATGCATGTGCTAGAGTATTCCAGTACTTATATCTTTTTTTTTTTTTTTTGAATCTCAGGATTTGAGCCATGATGTTTTTTTTTTTTTTTTTTTTTTAATAATCATTTTCATGTTCCCAGAAGTAGTAAATACTCAGGCTGCATTGTCTGAAGAAAACATTCAAGGAATTCAACCTTTCTCATTATTATTATTTTTTTTTAAATCATGCTGCGACAATGGACAGTTAATAATGACCCTGACTACACCTAAAATAGGAAAAGGAATAAAAACACTTCCTAAACAATGTCCAGTCAATGACGAATGAATAATTTTACTCATAGAAACAAGATTACTGATTACTGCTATTAAGAAAACATTACTGTTGGGGACGTATTACTCTTGCATCATGTGCAGTTTGGGGAACAAAGCATTCAAATGGCAAAATACCCTTTCCAGAGAGAGCAAGAAAACCCGGGCAGCAGTGATCATTTAAGGTGGTTGAATAGTTTACTTAAAATGTATTGACGTTTTAAGTCTCCAAAAGTAGTGGCTTAGACAGTCACAAATAGTATAGTAGTTTTAGTGATTAAAAACCAAGCACTGAATTACGCCACCACTGAATGCACAGATTTGTTTTAATCCACCATAAAATGTTGATTTATACATGGTGTGATTTTAGACTTATGGGGATTTGCAGGCATCTAATTAATTTTGAACTTTTGAAACGTTTTCTTTAAAAAATAGTTTTCACTATAAAACTAGACTGCCATGCTACTGGCATGGTGAAGTACTGGCTACTTTAAGTTCTTGTAGATTGCATGACAAATAAGTTTTAATTTCACTGGTTAACTATCCTATTGTGTTATAGGTCACTTTGACCAATTTCCACATTTGAGATGCCTGAAATACTGGTTAATCTCTCTTTTTCTCTTTGAAATTCTTTGACGTTCATGAACTTATATAAGAGTATTTCTTCTCATGGCTTGTCATGGAAAAGCCATAATAAAAGTTTACTGTTTTAAGCTGTTCTTTGCTGTTTTTTTTGTGTGTATTTAAACTGTGGAAGTCATTTTCACCTATAACATAATAGGAGGGTTTAAAGTGTCTTATTTGACTATTGAAATGAAATTGTGCTTGTTGAGTGCTTAATAGGGTAATTTTTATTAAGGCTTTTTTTTTTTTTTTTTTTTTTTTTTGCAAATGACAATTTTGCCTAGAGGATTAAAACTTTAAATTGGAGGTAATGAAATTGATTTAAGATGGGATGCTTTCATCATTTTGCTTGAAATGAGATTTGGAGAATGACTTTCACTTTTACTGACTAAACCCTCCAATTAAATTATAGGCATAGGCATTTAACCTGAGCCAAGGATTTGGTATTTTATTTCCATATGCTTTTAGGGTTTTTTTTTAAGGGGGGAGGGGTGGTTGAATGGAAAGTGTACCAAGAACTGAAAGAGTACATGTAAGTAAAACATGAATAACACAATATTCCACTTTTAAAGAGAAACGAGACAAAGGAAGAACAGAGGTACACTTTTTATTGTGAGAGAAAAACATATGGGTATCCATTCTGGCATTGTGTCCTATAGAGGGGATGCACCTAAATATGTCATAGTAGCAGTTACTCGCCGTGGTCACGCCCACTGAGTGGCAAAAAGACTGAGCTGCAGCATTAGTGTACAGTCCGAATTCTGCGAAAACGCATATAAGATGGGAAAAAGTTGTTGTGAGATCAACTGTGCTAACAGAATCAACAAGAATTCAGAGCTATCTTTTTACAGACTGTCACAAAATCATTCACTCCTTTTTTTTTACTAAGTCTAGCAGTGTAATTGTAAGTTATTTTGGCATGTGGTATTCATGTTGTACAATCTTGAAGGATTAACTGCATATTTCCATTGATGAATAATGGGGGGCTCATTCATTCTCTGACTGTGTTTTACCTTCACAAATATATAACTTTAGTAAGTGGAATCAGTGTTAACGACAAACAAACTAGGACTTGCTAGTTTACAGTTTACCAGATCAAATTATATCATAAAATAAAGATATTTGTTTATACCTGTCCACATACAACCAGAATGTTTATTGGTGTTCTTGTCACTTTAATTTCCAACAATTCCTGCCTTGAAGTAGGACCAAGCGTCAAGGCTTTTGTATGCATTCATTCTTTGCTTAGTGCATTTCCCCGGCGTCTAATTCAGGTACATATAAATGTTGGGAAAACTGATTTCTGGCCACATGTTAATGTCCATGGACCACAGGTTCTTTTCAAGTTGTAAGGGTCACTGTTGAGTCCAACTGCCTCTAATTTATGCTGATAATTGTTAGTTGTACTTGTGTTTTTGCAGCTTCCTCTATTGAAACCAACCATTTTGCTGGATGTTTTGCCACTCAGTCCAGCCAAGGGGGGCGTGTTCTGGCAGGGACAATGATGTCAATGCATACCCTCTATAGGAGAACCTCAGACACTCTCTAGGGTTTCCACATCTCATTTCTGCATTTATTTCTCCTTCAATCTGCCTGTCAATGGTGAGTCTTTGGAATGTTTTGAGGGATTCCGATTTTCATCTGTGCTGAATGAAGTGTATTGATGAAGAAGTCCAGATGTTTCTACCTGCGACAGACAGAATATTGTGTTGGCCAAGAATGCAGCCTACACACTGACTTTGTTGGACTTTCATCACTGAAATATGAAACAAACTCATGACCTATTAGCTGACATTTAAATAAAAATGAACACTGAGATTGTGAAAAACCTGTGGGAATATTCTGGTAGATTATGAGTATCTCTACTGTATTATTTTAAGAGCATTTGGACAGTGCTTATCTTCTTCTAGTTCTTTTCCCACAAAAGGAAATGATATGAATTAAGACAGCCCATTTATCCAAATAGTGACTCTCACCCCCCTCCCACCCAACAGACACACACACACACACACACACACACGAGTGTTCCACAACAGCACAAAGCATCAGTGTTCCTCAGCATCGTAACACTGACACAACGAATTGCTCCTTCTTTCTCCTTCACACCAGCACAGTATTGTTTGCTCTCCCAGATCCCCCTATATTTCTGTCACTCCTCTCTCTCTTTCAGTCCCTGGGTGATGAAGGAGGCTAATGAGCATGAGGCTCTGCTGGTTCCTCTGCGTATTGTTCTCTTTCCTCTGGACTGCCTTTGGCTTCGTGTCACATCCTGTGGGTGTTTGACACGCACACATACGCACACACGCACACACACACACACACCATTCTGCCAGTGGTGCAAAAGCAGTACAACAATGACATTATTTTCTACAGTTACAGTTAGACTGCATTGTTGTTGTTGTTTTTTTTTGTTTTTTTTTTAATCCTAGCCACAGAACTTTGATTTCAATTGGTACATGTACTCTGATTGACTTAATTAGATTAACAAGTCTACTATGATGGACTTACAGGTGGCCTATTATAGCTACCTGTAAAGCGCTGAAGATGCAGAGGACATGGATGTTTGGACTCTGATTTAGACTAATATCCAGCAAGTATGACCTCTTGCCTATTTTCTTATTGGCTTATTATATTATTTTATCAGCTCTGTGAGTAATCAGTAGTACATTGCGAATAGTCGACAGTAGATTTGCCTCTGCTTTACTAACACAATTTCACTGTTGTTTTCTTAAATTGATGTGTCGTGCATGGACACTGCATTGGAAAATCATGGAGCATCTTATGAAGTATTGTAGTGACATCATAGTGGCAATTAACATTTCAAGACCTCGTGGATGTAAGTTTCTGTGATTTTTAAATATTGAGCCTTAAAATGTTAATATTTGAAGGCTGACTGAAGTGTGTTTAAGATGTATATTACTTATACTTTTCAAACTTGTCACATTCACAGTAGCTTGTAAATAACATATGTATTATATGACCTCATTGTTGACAAAAAAAGTTAAATCGAACCTGGTAATTTCAAGGTCTTGATTTGGGTAGACCTTCTCTAATTTAATCAGTATTTAATGCAGTTGGGGTGCATGGTGGCTTAGGGGTTAGCATGTTCGCTTCACACCTCCAGGGTCTGGGGTCCGATTCCCGTCGGGGCCATGTGTGTGCGGAGTTTCATGTTCTCCCTGTGCTGCGGGGGTTTCCTCCGGGTACTCCGGTTTCCTCCCCCAGTCCAAAGACATGCATGGTAGGCTGATTGGCGTGTCTAAAGTGTCCGTAGTGTATGAATGGGTGTCTGTGAGTGTGTATGTGATTGTGCCCTGTGATGGACTGGCACCCTGTCCAGGGTGTACCCTGGCTTGTTCCTGATGCTCCCTGGGATTGGCTCCAGGTTCCCCCGCAACCCTGAAGAAGGAGTAAGCGGTAGAAGATGGATGGATGGATGGATGGATTAATGCAGTTGGCCTTGAAATGAGAGTCAGAGGAAATTTAAGTAGAATTGGTGGTTGTTCAGTAAGTCATTAATTTACACATTCGTTCATCTATATTCTGTAATCACTTTATCATGGTCAGGGTTATGGTGGAGGAACATGCCCTGGATTCTGGTGCCAGTCTATCGCAGTGCACTGTGCCACCCAATTTTTGATTGACTTTACTTAATTCCGTTATGTATCTCTCAGTTTAAAATTGTGATCCGGTTACAAGTTAATCTCCATTTAGCTCTGAAGGCACCATATGGTCCAAATGCCCCTTTCTTTTCTGTATGAAGGGGACTGATGAAGGGCAGGTGTAACATCCTTGCAAGATTCCTTAAGATGGATTTCTGCCTAAGTAACTAAATTTATCATGCTGTACTTCCTGTTGCACAAGGAGCCCTGGATTCTGCTCACTCTGTGGTCATATACACTACTAAGCATACTATCACAGTCTTACAATCTTATGGCTTTAGTTGTGTATTGCATAAAGGATGTCTCTCTCTCTCTCTCTCTCTCTCTCTCTATATATATATATATATATGTTACTAATAGCATATATGTTATATATCTATAATCTGTAGTTTATATTTTATGATCCTATTCTAGATATAATATTACGTGTGAACTATCAGTCCATACAGCATTTTGAGGAGGTTTTTTTGTGTGATGCTTGATTTTGCAGTGGCTTTTTTCAAAAACTTATGATGCAATTTTCTGTGCTTTTTTTTTTGCCGAAAACTACTTGAATTGGTGAAATTACAATTGCATAAAATTGACTGGGACGGTTTTTCTAAGTGATGTTTGTTAGTAAATGAGACCTTTTAGCTGTAGTCATGTGCAATGCACATGAATCGAAGAGGGTTTAGGCTGATGTCACATGACATGTATTGGCCCGAATCTGTGGAAAATCTGTGGTAATTTTCAAAATTTGCAGGCTCCTCCAAATATTGCAGACTTCCTTGATTTTGCATTTATTTCTGTGATCACAACATTCTGGAGGGACTGACAACATGATTATATAGCCACTATTAAAATGAAGTCAAAATAGTCATCACCTGGTGATTATAACAACAACAACAACAAAAAAACATTTTCTGTGAAGTAATATCAGAATAATGCAGAAATATCCTATTGGTTTATTATATAACCTAGATATGCTTGGCTGCTGAGCTCTGTATAACCTCACAGGTAGGCTGCACTGGTCTATTTTCCATAACACCCAGAATAATCATGCAAAATCAATTATCATAAGATATAAAGTGTGTCTGAGTGAATTTAAAGCGTTTACCTTAAAGTCATCCTCAAAGTGGAGTCCATACCCAACCCCAGTGTAGGAGAAATCACAAGCACTTCATCAAATATATATATATATATATATATAATTATTTATTTATTACCTTATTATTATTATCTTATATCCTGTTTGACTGCCCCCTTTAATAACTGGTTACCACCCATTGAACCAAATCCCAATTTGCCAAAATCAAAAACTCAAAATTGTGTCGGTCTTCTAAATAATGCCAACTTGGACCTAATGTGTTCTGTTGGTGGAAAGTTAAGGAATAATAAGCACTCTGGCTCTAATACATCCAGAACATTACAGCACATACTGGAATAATGAGTTTAATATTTAATAGCTGGATTATGTTCATCGAATAAATGTACAGGGTGTCCCAAAAGTCTCCACACACTGGGGAAATGAACACTTTTTAGCAAAATGTAACTTTATTTACAAGGCATTTTTGTAAAACACACAAAAACCACGTATGGGGTTGTCTTTGATGAACTCGCGTTAACAAATCTGGTGCTATGCATGTAATTGCATGCCCATCGCAACCTTGTGACAGCTTCCTGATCCAGGCATGAAAATGATTTCAATACGTTCTTCCTTTGACAAAGGCATTCTTAAAGGCCTTCTGAAATTTATTTTTATAAATAAAATAATTTTTAAAATAAAATAAAATAAAATAAATAAATAATAATAATAATAAATAAATAAACTAAGAATGTATGGGTGTGTGGAATATATATTATATGTTGGTGGGCATGCAAGTCTATCCTTATTTAATAATATAACTGCACAAAGAAACCAAATTAAGTTATTTTAATACTACTCAGCAGTCTGAGCTAACTAATCTATTATTTAAAAATGGCTACATAATTTACTAGTCTTTTAAACTAAATATTAAGGACAAAAAACACTAAAAGTTCAGCTAATCTCATGTCCTTTAGTGTTTTCAATTATGGCAGCTTAAAATGGCCTCCAATCTAAACCTGTCAGGGCATGGTCATTTTAAATTATTCATATTATATGAATATTATATTACGATAATATGGATTTTTTTTCTCCAAAAGGATCATATGAGTCAGCTGAGGTTGATGGTTGCATAAGTTGCTTTGCAGCTTTTCAGAGTTATTATGAAAATTTATGATTAAACAATGATGTATACATTCACAAGTGAGAGCCTAAATTGTAAAGTCAACATTTTCTTTCACTTCCCCATGTGAAAATACTAATGTTCAAAATGCTTATATAAGACCTATTGATCACACTAAGTAACAGCCATTTTATCCACACAAGCGCACATGATACATTTGTCTGCAGGAGATTTAACTTGTTTATTCCATAATTTTGTATACCATATTTGTACATTTATTCATTTTATTTCTAGTGTTATCTCAATGTGTTGATCTCATTTTGCATTTAGAATCCAATATGCATGTGTTGTGATGGTGTTAACAGCTCACACTTGTTCTATATTTACATATTTTCCAAAACATCCATCCACACTCAGAAAAAAAAAAAAAAAATAAGGGTACTAAAATACACAATTCCTTGTTGTTGAGATGGTACCCTCAATCACACATTTGTACATTTAGCATGTATCTTTTAACTACAAATATACATATAATGTACCTTTAAATGTTTACTATTACAGTACAAATATGAACATTGAACCTTTTTGAAACGTACATAATATCCATATAACCATATCTATAAGATACAGTACACTTTTTTATGAGTAGGGGTGTAACAATTGAATGATGGATCATTGTGTCAAAAAAGCAACGACTGAAATGAATCGAGGCAACAAATGTATATCGATTGTTTGATTGTAAATCGATTGTTAGATTATAAATCAATAATTTTTTTAAACTGATATGTAAATCATTTAATAGCCCAGCAAGGTGATTTGCCTGTAATAATGATACTTAAAATAATCCTTCACTATAGTCCTAAATACAGCACATTTTTGTATATTATTGAAAACAATCTCAAGTATGCAGCCAAATTCTACTACTACTACTACTACTACTACTACTAATAATAATAATAATTTAAAAAAAAGATCTACTTTATCTCTATTGACTGGTCTTCTGAAACAATGACATTAAATCTGAAAAAAAATCTAGTTTTGGTTGTTGGTAGTAGATGACAGCCAGAAGTATGAGAGTGTCAATCATATATGCTTCGCTGGCCAAGGACCTTACTGTAGGACCTGGTGTGTTTCTAAAGAAACATCCATCTCTGTGCAGCAGTTATCACCGTGTAGGGAAGAGCACCGAGTTACACAATCACGATGATTGCGTGTTTTCAATAGATATTCGTTCTTCTGCTACTTGCTATACAACCTCGTGTTTATATATATATATGTATATATATATATATATATATATATATATATATATATATATATATAAGTGCAGCATATCTCATCAGTATATGCAGTGATTCACTGATCATTGTACATATTTGACAACTCTTTTATAAACAGTGAGATCAGACACTGCAGTACTGGTATTTAACTTCCCTAAATATAACATTTAGCTAAAATATCGCATTGTGATCATGTCCAAGTTAATCTGTTAAAGCATTAATAAAATAATAAGCAGATTTTTATATTTTAGCACAGAAGGCACAAGCATTAACAAATATTTTTTTCCATTGCTTTCATGCTGGACTAATCACAAGCATTTAATTCACTGGTCCTAAATGTAAGCATTTTAGTCACTATTTTAATAGTCATTTAAGATGCTAGTCATTATCTTCGATCAAAACAAAATAAAATAAACAAAAAAACCCTTCAGTCTCAGAATTTACTCCTGGAGGACTAAATTAATCCTGAGACTATCCTAATCCTGGAGGACTAAATTAGGTTCAGAAACCTACAGTAAACTACACCGGAATACTGTAAGCACAGCTTGTGTTGTTGTTGTTGTTGTTGTTGTTTTTTCCTCACAGACCTTCCTAGTTGATCCAATTCTTCCATATTCTCCCACTTTTTCCCTCAAGCATAAATGCTCGCGTTAATCCGCCTAGTGATTCGTAGTTGGCGCCCCACTGTCCTGCTTCTCCCCAGAGTCGGTGACATGCTATTAACAAGAATCCTACCATGTGCCGTTTTTTTTTTTCTTTTCTTTTTTTAAACAATATAAATAGGACTATTTCTCCCAGTTTGCCGAGGCGCCTTCACTTCACGCCTGACACAAATGACTCCTGGGCCATAAGGGTCCGCCTTTCGGAGCGCCTTGAAACGGTCTCCCGCTTATCTTTCATCATCGGACCCCGGGACGCCTTGAAACCGCAGAGCCAGTTATTGCTTTTCCCCCTTCTTCTTCTTTCAGACAGCCCAATGCGGACTGGACAGCAGCCAATCAGAACCTTGTTTACACTCTGTGAGTGACAATGCCTTGGCGTCGTGCCAGCCAATCAAAACCTGCTCTGAGAGGGGCACATTTTTAAAAACCTGCTCACCTAAAAACCTGTTCACGTATCTATCTATCTATCTATCTATCTATCTATCTATCTATCTATCTATCTATCTATCTATCTATCTATCTATCTATCTATCTATCTATCTATCTGAATACTTATTTATTTATTAAATTGTTTACTTTGTATTATTTGATTCGATTTTCTTCTGAACAAAAAGATATATTTGGAGCAAGGAAACATTTTATTGGAATATCAATTAAAAATAAATAAATCCACACAAACAATGAACCCAACTTATGTATCGTGTTCATCTGAATGATTATTTACTGATCATTTCAGACGCTGGATAATTGTTATAAAAATAATAATCGGTACAATTTTTTTAAAATGTTCATCAAGCCCAGGTTTATAATCTGTTAGATTTAACTCTCATTTTAATTCATACTTTTCGTTGCAATAATATGATTTTAAAACTAATGAATTCAAGTTCAATTGTGAATGTAAGATAAGAAAACACTGCCAAAAGAAGTTAGATTACAAGAAAGCATAAATCCTATAACAAAGTGTTTCATAACTAGTTTGCGTTCACCTGTATGACAGTCACAGGGTTACTGTGCAGACTTTTAATTCATGTTCGAGTTAAAAATAAAATAAAATAAATAAAAATAAGCCTGTGCGTATAAAATTGTTTATAACATAACTATATTTGCTCTATGTTTAGCTTGAATTTGCCGCTGCGTCGATGTGCTTTCTACATCCTACTTTTCCATTGGCGAAAGATTTAGACCAATCAGCGCTTCAAGTGTGGCTCGGAAAGCTGCGCGAGCTCATTGACACACTCGGATCTGACCAATGGGAGAGCGTGTTTACTCTCCGTGGGTTGCGAGGCTCGAGCAGCGCTGGGAAAGAGGATCGCCGTTTGGAGACTCGGGTCTGAACTCAGCGGCCTGCACCGGCGCTTTGGCAGATCGAGACGCTACAACACACACACGCACGCACACACACGCGCGCGCGCACACACACACACGCGTGCGCGAGAGCCGAATACGAGGATTACCTTTGAAATCTGATTTTTGAAATATGATCAGCAACATTCTTGATCTACGTTTTTTCTCTACTTCTAATTAATTGTATTTATTGCCATGCAAGGATTTAACATACCAGTAAGTAACCGAGTTGTTCATTTTTTATCTACAACGGCTGTAATGCAAACGCATTTTTTTAAAGAAAAGAAAAATACTGTGTACCAAATATTTGTGATAATAATAATAATAATAATAATAATAATAATAATAATAATAACAATAATAATAATAATAATCGTTATAATTATAAATAAATGAAAGACTCCGCATATGAAAGAGAATTAAAAATGCGGTAGCGTGAAAAAAGGTTAATATTCATGTAACGTCTCATACAAATAATTTAGATGTATTTCTTCTTCTTTTTTTGCACAAAGCTCTAATTCCTATTTTGGTGAATAGATTGTTTTAAAGCTTTTTCGAATATATTGCAAACCTAGCATAATATTTTTCAAGAATCTGTCAAGGCTTACATTTGACAATATTTTGCATTCGACTGTTTTTATCCGAAAACCATTGCACCTTGGTAAGCATTAAGAAACAGAGAGAGAGGGAGAGAGAAAAAAAAAACCGAAACTGAGCATTAAATTTTCTAGATAGATATATAGATAGCTTTATTTTTTAAATCGCTCTTGTATCATTTTTGTCGTAATAGATTTATCTTTTTCATAGTCTATATTCACATAAACTTGCGTGTAATTCGGCCTACGTTCATACGTGACGTCAGTTATTTTCAACATAAATATTGTTGTCTTGCTTAAACAATAGGAGATGTTTGTATTTGCGCTTGTGTTGTGTTTGATGTAAACCCCATGCTCCTATGGGCGAGGCCACATTACAGAGCGGAACCATGTTCGCTCGGTGTCCGGACTGCGCGCGCTTCCACCCGGACAGCGTTTCCGCAGGCGCTCGCTTCTCTCGCGCCGCTCGATTAAGCTTGGAGAAACGGCGTTACGCTTTACTCTTAGCTCCTGTGTCGGACTGCACCTTCAAGTCTAGAAAATCTGCAGAATTTTGACGTTGGTTTATTCTTCGTTTTTATAATAAAATAAATATATATCTACACAGTATATCGTGCATTTCGCACGAGCCATTGTTAAACGAGACAAAACGGCTTCCTACATTGC
>CM022753.1:26182397-26399897 GCA_012411365.1 Ameiurus melas
GTAGCTTATATATAATTGAATGGCAAATGCAGAATTTAAACCGAAGCTGACATTTGCACTTTGGCTTTACACACAGCCAAATCGTCAAGTCATATAAGCCGGGTGATCACTTAGAGCAGTTCTTTTCTAAATGTTGGCCATTGGTGGTACTCGTGGTAGTGGTGGTTGCTTTTTTCTCCCCCACTTACTTGTTTGCTTACTGAAGTGCTTCTGTCCCAATCCATCCCATTCCAAGAGGTTAACACAACACACCCACTGGGTCAGATAAATTCTTTAAAAAAAAAAAAGACGCCACATATTTCAGGATTGGTTGAACCCCAGTTCCCTAAATATCAAAGTTGCAAAGTCTGAGGCTTCTCTGGCAGCAGCACACTCATGTCTTCACCGCGCCACCGTCGCCTCATAGAATTATGAAATAGCTGCTTGTTTCTGGGGAAGCGGCTAGCTTTCACTTCTCCCAGCTGCGGTATTTCTGTCGTTCCTCTTGGTGAAACATGCCTCACCCAGCAGGCTGTGCTGCTTGCAGATGGAGCGACGGCTTGCTGAGATTCCCTGACAGTTCCTCATAAATATCAGGCTGCATATAATAGCCATTATCTACCTGCAGCAGCATGCCATCTGACATTTCATCCATGTGAGGGATGCCGCCTGGGGGGTAGGTGGGCGTTGCATGTGTCTCCGCGCTCATATATACATGTTCATGGGCACGTTTTAACAGAGGAATCTGCACTTTAACGAGCACAGCAAACTTTCTTTTATGATTTTAAACGACACGTCCGTCTGATCTCGTTCTCACGGATGTTTCTACCAAAGAATGTCACGAGTGTGCGGCTCTTTGTTACAAGCTTCAATTATAGATTTGAACCTACTTAGTAGGTTGAAGTTATGATTATTAATCAGAGGTTTTTGTTTAAATGATGTGCTGTGCTGCATCTAATTGTGGTACATAGCTGCTAATGGGTGTGCGTCATTAGAGGACCTGTGTATGCGATCTTTTTCCTCCTGATCTAACAGACATGCATGCACACACCTTTCATCAGGGAAGTCTGTCTCATTATTAGTAAAGCCAGAGCCATTTCCTGCCATCTCCCCCTACCTCAGGGCCATTGTTGCGTGTGTGTTTTTATGGCATGTTGTTTAAAGATAAAAACACACACCCTCCATCCTCTTTTATTGTGTCTGAGGTAAGATGTCCCCATCACTCCCCTGGTTTCTGTATCCTGCCTGGATATCCGAACTGCCCTGTGACCCGGCTGCTTCCCTCAAAATTATCATGTATGTTTTGTTGTCAGGGTGGAAGAAATACCTTTACTGTGCACTTTTTATTGAATGGCTTATTGCTGCAATGTCCCTAGAGGATAGTGGTATGCAAAAGCTGCTCTTCAAAGACAAACCCAGGTGTTTGGTGGTGTTGAGAAAGTGTGTGTCCTGTTTACGACAAGTTGTGACTCTTGCTCAGTGTTTATTGGCCGTCATACCATTGAAGTGCCATATAATTTGCAGTATGTCACCTCTGTCACTTTTAAACAGTCTTCATAGAGACACTTTGCCTCAATGTAATGCTACACCCTCCTTATTTTCTGTGGTTGCTAGCAACATTAGCATTTTTGAGGACACTGAGGTAGTAATTGTAGTGTTGTGCTTCTGGCATCAGGGTTCTTTTCTCAGAAAACTTTCAGAATCAGGCTTCTGGCATGTTTGATCGGTCAGTATTGTCAGATGTAGCCTCTTGAAAAACGCACTGCAGGGAATAGACTTTGAGGTTCGAGAACAAAACTGAGATGACTGATTAAAAGTATGATATACTTAAAACGTAATACTGAGTTGTATGTTTATCCTACAAGCATCATTTAACGTCATGTTCTAAAAAATGCACTGCATTTTCCAGCAACAGTGCATTTTACTGCAGGAAACTGGTCATGGATTTGTTTAGAGGATCATTCTTAGTGTTCAGGAGATTATCAAAACAGTATTAAATCTTTGTTTGCCATGTACATTCATTTTTTAAAATGTTGACTTCTCGGCTTTAAAAACCTTCTGGAATATTTTACGTTCTGTGCTGCACATGGAAATAACCTTTTTGTGATGCCATTATACACAGCATAACATTAATGATATATCTCTTTCAAATTTCTGTCATACCCATTTATTAGGGTGCTAGTCATCCTTCTTTCTTGGTGTTTTTCAAAGTTGTGTCCACAGAGAAGACTTTTGTCACCAGCTTATTGCCCCCACACAACCCTTCCTCTGACCTCAGCCAGTTTCTGCTTCTTAACACCACCTTGTGATTTTCTAAGACTTTCCTGATGTTCTCATTTTCTGTGGAAGGAACCAACATCCATCTATGCATCAATTTTCTATATAGCTAATCCATTTTCTATATAGCTTATCCACTGTCACCACAGCACTGTTGAAATCTTGAAGGTGGTGATTCATTTTGTTCTAGTGCATTATCATAATGCAATCATTATCATAATGCATTATAATTTCTATAGTAATATCTGTAAGGGGATGTTTATTTTAGGGATCTTTGTAAGGAGTTTCCAGTGTCAGTGCTTTGTAACAGTCAGAGTTAAAGAGGTAAATCCTTCAGTCCTCAAGACTTAAAGATTTGTGGTTTCTTATTAATGACAAGATAACTATTTTGTTTTATAAGAGAGGCTGGTGAGAGTTCTAACTCTCTAATGGTTCTAACTAATGGTTCTAATTGTTATAATGTAAGTGATAACATAAAGTAACTTAATTGGCAGACATTAAACAAGATTATATAATAATAAACGGATAATGTATGAAAAGTTTGATGTGTAATTTTTTAATGAACAAAAATTGTTGTGTTTGCAAGTTGCCATGGGATTAAGCCTTCTTGTGATGTTATTGGAAAATAATCAGCTTTGGGGTCATAGGTTGGAGACTATTTTCCTACAACGACATCTTTCAAACGACAATGCTGTGTGTTTTGAGTGACATTTCGAGCAGTACATGTTCACTCCTACCCATTTGGTCTGCACATTTGTGCCATTTGGAAAATAAACCCAAAAAAACATGTTCACACTTTGCGTGTTTGGCATGAGGGCTAGACTGGCAGGGACATTTGAAGAGCAGACACACAAATAATCCGATGAGCAGCCGTGACAGTTGGATAATGATGCTTAATAATGATGTCAGTGCAAATGGTTAACGAAGACCCTCGTGTAGTACCTAGTGTAGCAACCTAGCTATAACTCTGGTGAACCCTCTGGTTTGCATTAGTATTCTTGCCGGTGGTCCAAAATCGAAATAACCTGTTTTCTAGCGAAAGAAGCAAACTGTTAAATTGAGTAGGTTATATACCATCAGCAGTGGTGTTGTTCTGTCTGTATTTGTTCAATGTGCAGGAATCTGCTCAGAGATAGTGTGGATGTCTGTGTGTCTACCTGCTAGGTTGGTAGAACCAATCAGCATCAAGGTTTATTTGTTAATGGTGTCAGCGGTGCACTGCATCATTGGGGGTGAGAGTCTGTCTGATGTGTGTGAGAGCTGATGATGCATATGTGTACACAAGAGATTGCCAAGTGCCCTACAGTGTAGCAGTGTGCCTCACCATTCCCACATTGTGGGCCAGGCAGGTCAAAGACAAAGGAGTCGAGAAGGTTGGGCAACACCTTCCTGTATCACATTACCAGTCTTTCATTTCAAAACGCCACTGTCTATTTTTATACTTTAGCTGAGTAAGCGTCATTCAGCATAGAGAGAGAGAGAGAGAGAGAGAAATGCCAAGGCAACCAGAACAAAGAGATGTTTAGAGAACCTGGAAGCAGGTGAAGGGGATTCTTCCATTTTCTCCCATTCCTTTTTCTTTCATCCTTCTTTTATTCCTTCCTTCCTTCTATTCATTCATTCATAGCTACTGTACTAGCTATGAGACCTGAGGCATGGAAATCTGCCTGGATTTAAAGCCATACTAAAGGAAAAAAAAACATTTATGAAACCAAGATCCTGTTCATATCTTTCTAGAACATGCAAAAGACTGAAAATAATCCACAATGTTGAGTCTCTTGCTAAGACACAATGGAAAAAGATATCAAAAAGGAAAAAAATACAATGATTGTAAGACATTACAGTGTATAAGTGGTGCGCTGTACAAAAGAATAAGAAATATAATTACATATATTCTTCTTTCTATCTCTTGATATTGTTTGTTTAATGAAAAATATTTTGACAGAATTCTCACTATTTCATACATTTTGTTTTGTTTTTTTCCTTTCATAGCGTATATTTCACACATATTTTGAATCTAAGGAATTGGAATATAGTCTGACATGAAAGAATAATCATTGTGCTCTAGGTGAGTCGATGCTGTGTCATTGTAATGAAAGGAATATTTCCTGAAAGAAAGCACATGCGAGGTTATGCAATGTTGCTCATTTGCCTCCCCCTCTTTTTACACAGGCATATAGGACTAACATTAAATGTCTTATCTTACCAACAAGCCAGCAACTCTAACCTGAAGTCTCTTTCGACCACCGTTCCTCAGAATAGTAGAATCATCACAGATTGTGTGAAAATGCTTCCTGCTGACATAAGCAAATTCATTCTCTAATGTCCTTTATTGCATTGTATTGTAAGACTGCATATATATTCTGTGATACTGAAATATTCAGATAGGCAGACGTGTGTCTGACTTAAGGATTACTTTTCATATGGGAAAAACTGATGTAAACTGCCCTTTTTGTGTGTTCGAAATGTTTATATGTAAGCCTTCTGGAGATCTTTAGTGGAGGTTGAACCAGTGTGCAGCTGCCAATAATAATTTGCTTCATATATTTATGATGCAAAAATATGTTTTTGACGTTTTTGAGGCGATCAAAATCGTTACTTTTTTCTAGAAGATTTTTGAGGAAACATGAATTGTTTGTGATTGATACTGGTGAATTATGTTCAGTTTGTACACAAAGCACATGATCTATCAAGGTGAAAAAATGTCCTTTTCAATGTCAGACTGTCTTTAACAGAGCAAGTTTCATCATCATGTCCTTTCTGCTACAAATGCTACTGAATACTGTTTCCCACTTTTTTGTGAGTCACTTGTGTTACTTGCTTGCTGGAAAAATATGTAGAAGGCTGAATTTTTCTTCACTATACCACAGAATTCTTGAATCTGCTTGGTCAGAAGGTGTTGATTAGTTTTCTTTAACATCACAGTACAGTACAAGACAGTAGGCTTCCAGCTTTTAGTCTGTATTAAAGTGTTGCTGTTTCTATAACAGCAATTTACACAGGGATTTGTGAAGGGGATTCATTGACATGGTCATGTTTTATGTGAGGAGGTGTTTATTTAGCATTTTTCGAGGGAGTCTCCAGTGTCAGCACTTGGTTCCAGAGGTACAGCTATAACTGTAAGGCTTTGACCTTTCCGGTTTCTCAATAACATGTCAAGCTGCATTTTTTTTGTCATATTAACTTCAAAAGAGATAAAAAAAAAAGTCTTATGATGGAGCGGTTGTTTATAGCTGCTATAACATATGTGATAAGAGTAACAACCGTGCCATGAGGATGCTCCATAACAATCAATATAACTGATCAGAATTACGACATGCTCTTTAATAAATAACATTTTTAGTTTAGACAAATTGCTGTGGTTTAAGAGGTATAAAACACTTCAGGATGTGCTGTTATAGAACAATAATTGACTGCTTTGCGTCAGGTTGCATTGCACCACCCTGCCATTGATTTATTTTCCTATAACAGCAAGTGTCTCATTCCATACGTAATGTATACTGGGCTGTAGGTTAAAAAAAGCTGCACAAAAAGGCATAGCAAGGTCAGTGTATACTTTTTTCAGCACAGGACAAATTAGCAATCCTTAAATACTATTCATGTAAAAAACAGGAGGCATGTGGTTAATACGTTGCCTTGGCAAATCTCTGAAGGAATCATGTTTAGTTATAGATAGTTATATAGTTATAGCTATACATGCTCTACTAGGAGTCTATGGAGATTTTTTGAAGTGAAATGAGTTTCAGAGAGGCACTTGTCAATGAGGGATTCTGGGAATTGAGTTTTCAATTGGCGATGTTCAGGAGTGCACAGATCTGGTAGTTTCCTTTTGTGTGATGCATTATTTGAAAAGCCATCTTACTTTAACACCCTTGAGTTTGATTCGTAATGGTTTTAAAATAAAAGGCTCTGCCTCTCTGTCTGTCTGTCTGTCTTGCTCTCCTGTCTCATGGCTTCCCATCAGGCTACCTGTGTGCCATCTGTTACTCATTATTAATGTCGGATGCACAAAAGCCAGATTATGTTTTTTTTATTTCAGTTTTATTATTGGACTCTCCATCCGAGAGGGCGGTTTTGGAGAGGACGGATCATGAGAGCGGTTGGGGAGGCGTGCAGACACAGACCCGATTATCTCTCTAGGGAACTTGTAGAATGTGTGATGATGATGGGGGAGCATTAACAATGGAAACCTCCTCACCTCCTCAGCCCCACTGTGGTTTCAGACTCTGGGGCCTAACAGGTGCAGCACTGATTCCTTTCATCTGCCTGACTCACGGCCCTGCTTCTCCTGGGGGCTTTCTCAGGTCCCAAAGCACCACAGCACTTTTAAACGTTAAAACAATAATAATAAAATAAAAAAAAATAAAACGTTAAACTACAATAATATTATCAATAATATTAATTGCTAAATATGGACAGCACGGGTGGTGCAGTTTGGTAGCATTGTCACCTCAAAACTCCAGGGTCCCTGGTTCAGTCCTGAGCTCAGGTTACATTCTGTGTGGAGTTTCGCATGTTCTCCCTGTTTCACCGTGGGTTTCCTCCGGCTTCTTCGGTTTCCTCACACTGTCCAAAAACCTGTATGTAGGTGCATTAATGATGCTAGATTATAGTTATGAAGGTGTGTTTGCATTTTGCCCTGTGATGGGCCAGCGTCTAATCTGGGGGTGAATTCCCCTGCCTTGTGCCCAGTGTTCCTTGGACGGGCTCCAGATAAACTGCAACCCTGATCAGGATAAAGCGCTTACTGAAAATGAATGAATAAATAACTTCATGCTTTAGACTCGAAGGCTTATTGTTTCTCTCTCTCTCTCTATCTCCCCCCTCTCTCTCTCTCACCCAATTGCACCCACATCTAACTAATGTGTTATTTCTCTGTCCGAGCCATCAGATCAGCACTGCCCAATGCTGCTAAACACACGCAGAGAGCCGCCATTAAATATACATGTATCATGCCTCTCGAGGACATGTTGGGGTTTTTTGTGCAAAAACAAAGATTAGCATCAGAAATTCCATTTTAATCAGTCTCCAGGGACGTGGCACACAGTCAGCTTGTGTCTCAAATGCACGGGGACTTGTTGCGCTTGAAGTGTGTGTGTGTGTGTGTGTGTGTGGTGCATTGTACAGATTCTGCTCTTCTTGCTCTGACGCTGATTAAAACAAATGGCTTTTTCCCGCTCCGGCTTTATCTTGTTTTCTGAGAATCATTCTGCTTTTATTGCATTACCAGTGTTCATGTATGTGTTTAGCTCAAATTTGTCCCCCAGAATTTGTCTTCCCTGCCTTCCTTCCTTCTTCCCTGCTTTGACCACTAGGCTACACTGCTTCCTGTCATCATCAGGACCCATGTGTGCGCTCTCTCTCTCTCTCTCTCTCTCTCTCTCTCTCTCTCTCTCTCTCTCTCTCTCTCTCTCTCTCTCTCTCTCTCTCTCTCTCTCTCTCTCTCTCTCTCTCTGTGTGTGTTTTTGTGTGTGTATGAATGATCATGTTCTCTCATTGTTACAGCTCTCGCTGTCACAACTTAAGGAGCAGAGCATCTTTTCTATGCAATAAGAAACACTACACTGACACAGTGCCAGGGTCACACAATCTTTGTTTCCATCAAGTGTTTATTTCTTATCTTACATTTACACTGAATTCTCAAAGTGTAAGCAACTGGTTTCTGCGCTTACGTTTTCAGTGCAAATGTAAGCGCTTTGCCATGAGAAATCGTGCCCATGCATAGCACATCGCTTAGGGAGCAGCCAGTGGGGGTGATGGTGGCGGAGAGGGATTAGTGTTGTATAAAATCTATCCAGTATTAAAGAGACAGCAGAGGCCCAGGAGTTAATCCCCTGCTGCGGGGCAGGAGTGATGGAGGGAGGAGGCTAACGGCTAGAGAACGGAGGAGGGCTAGATTTATGGTTCTCAGGTACCAATTTTCCACCGACATAGTGCCAGAGCCAAAGCCATTATCATCTGTAAACAGAACTGAGACACTGTAGTAGACAATTACATGCCAGATGACAGAAACATGTTTTTATTATTTATTATTCTGAACGTGTTTTGTGTCTCATTCATGTGTTTACTTGCAAAGATATTCCAAATGAATGTCAGTGAGTTCATTGTGATAGCAAATTCTTGAATGGTTTAAGTGTATCATCAATCCAAAACTTGTCAACTTTCTAAATCTTTATTTGCTTTCATTTATTCATTCATTCATCATTCATTCATTTGTCTTCAGTAACCGTTTTTCTTCGTCCAGAGCCACCATGTTACAATGCAGTTGAACACAATTCATGGGTTCATGCAAGGAGCATTTATCAACAGTTAATATTTTACTGGGGCTTTTTTTCAAAATTTTCAATGCAATTTGGGGATTTTTTTGCACCTATTTTGCGGAAAACTACTTGAACTGGTGAAATTGCAATTGCAAAAAATAGTTTTGCATGGTCTTTCGCAGTGATGTTTGTTGGTAAATGAGACCTTTTAGCTGTACTCATGTTCGACGCATGTGAATCGGAGAGGGCTTTGGCTAAATGCACGTTGTGAGCTTTGGCATGACGCATTGTGATGTCACATGACGTGTCTTGGCCCAAATCTGTGGTAATTTTGAAAAATGTCAAGCTCCTGCGAATATTGTGAAATCCTGGAGGAACTGATTATTTAGATTGCAGCTGCATGTAAGCTTAGCTACTGATTCACAGGCATTATATTAACTTCAATTATTTTCTCAGAAATAAACGCAACAAAGCATGTTCAAGTAGGGGGAAGAAGGTAAATGGGTCAAAATGTTCAAATACAGTTTCTCCTGTAGTTTAGCGAAACTACAAAGGCAAAGTAGTTGTTTTAAAGGTTGGCTTGGAGTGAATTATATGGACCTTTTAATTGGATGTTTAGAACATTTAGCTGTTTTTGCTGTTTTACAGCAGCTCTTAATTGTTCACTATAAAATAGTTTTTTTTGGTCTTTTCTTTCCTCTGGTGTGTCTCATTGCAACTTAGATGACTATACAATTTTTTTAATCTATTGTAAAAGACTCCATGACCTAGTTTGATTTAAGTAAAATGGGAATTTCCATAGTCATTTTGGAATGTGTATGTATACTCCCTCCTCAATGTCTCATCTCTCTTTTAAAAAAATCATTTGATTTGCTTAAGTAGGTCAAATGAGCCAGATTTTTACTGTAAAACTCCTTTTTTGAAGTGGAAACACACAAAATGGTGTCAGATCAGTCATTCGAACCGACACTGTGGAAAAACTGAGACCTGAGGGTGAGACATGGCAGGCAAAGACCAAAGCTGTGACCAATCTGACTGTTGTTTTAGGAAGTATCTGTGTGTGTGTGTGTGTGTGTGTGTGTGCATGCACATGAATGAAGTCAGCTGTATTTAAGGTGTGTGTACATGCAAAGGTGTTTCCTCCGTAGAATAAGGTGGGTGGTGCGGGGCGGGATTAGTTGTAGATGTTATCGTATTTTGTGGTTAGTTGGAGATTATATGGGAATAGGAATGGGGGAGGTTTAGTGTAGCGTCTGACTAATAGCTTTGAATGCTTTGAAGTGATACCAAAACATGAGATGCTCAAGCAAAAAAAAAAAATAAATCATCGCACAGAGGCTCAAATTCTCCCTTCCTTTCTGTGTTTCTCTCTCTCTCTCTCTCTCTCTCTCTCTCTCTCTCTCTCTCTCTCTCTCTCACTATATGTACAATGACAGAGCTGCTGTTCTGCGTTTATTAATTTGGTATTTTTTAGCATGCTTGGCTCTGCAGATGATTCTGTCCACATGTGTTCTGTGTGTGTTGTTACTTGTTAACAAAGAGATTGGAGATAAGTTGAAGGTAGAGCATACACTTCATAGACCGTGTGTGTGTGTGGGTGGGGGAGTGTGTGTGAATATGTCACAGTCACTGTGGATATAGTTATTCTTTGTGCATGTGTGATGCTTCCTCTGAGATGCATCTTATTACAGTGAGGTCAGGCTATGATTACACACACAAGTAATGCTCTCTTTTTCTCTTTAACCATGTTTCAGATACGTTCTTGTGTAACTGAGAACCTTTGGCTGTTCTGGCAGACAGAGGGCTTTGTGTAACTTAATCTGTGCATATTTCTGTGTGTATGTATTGGTGTATTATAGAGAGAGAGGGGGGAACAAAGATAAGACAGTCAGGTCTGTGATTGTCCCACCAGCTCATGTGCTTGCCTGTGTCTCGTTGACGTCCCAAACGGAAAACCCTAAAGATGTTAATGTTCCTTTCACAAGGCTGCTCTCTACGGGAAACTTTATGATGTTCCATCAAATTTAGTGATCCCTCGTTATGCCGTGTCCCACTTGCCAGCATTGGAGAAATCTCCTGCGCTTTTACGCCACAACCTGGAACTCTGATTTACATCATGACCCGATGATCAAATCCTTCTAACAGCAACACACAATAGAAAAAAAATAGTTTGGGAAAGGACTGTGAGTGTAACAAATCTGGCACAAGGACAGGACAGGGAGTGTTTGTAGGTGTGTTTGTTTGACATTAGCGAACCATTCTGAGGTTGTGCTCAGATCCAGTACCACTAGTAGTGATGACAAGCATGAAAGCATGGATGTCCTACGGGTTGGTAAAATGGATCCAATACCAGTGATGAATAACACCGTTATTTAACATCCTTAATAGGGTCCATGTTCAGAGAACAGGACAGGCATTTGGAATACGACCTAACCGTGTATTTTTACAGGGCTTCGATAATACAACATTAGTCCTGCTTGAATCACTAAACTGCAGCGGAAAAACAAGCTCGGAAAATAAAGCGAGCTGAGCCGAGTCGAGCTCAGCCATACCGTGCAGTGGAAAAGTTAGATTCAACCACAACAGGACTGATGTAGATAAACATCTGTTTGGAAATCGTTAACAAGCTAGTTGTAAAAAGACAGAAAACTTTGTTGTAATGAGTAATCTGTAATGAGATAAATGATACATAATTTTCAATTAATAGAATATTACCATTTGCAGAGTATGTATTAATTGACACACGTTTGTTTAGGCACGATACAGAACCACTCGTTAAGATGAATTCCCTACTCTCTCAGTGCGTGGCTCACATTTAGTGTCAGTTCAGCTCGATTAGAACATTGACTGAGGTGGTACTAAAAACGTGCCAGGTACCAGGTACTATCCACAGTGGAAACCTCCCAAAAAGCGAGCACAGTCGAGTCAAGTTGAACCATAAAGTGTGATGGAAAAATGCCATTAGTCTTCAGTCCATCTCAGATGCTTTTTGACACTTTTCTGGTCACAAGCTTCAGAATCTTGAAGACTGTAGTCTCTGCTTTGGTTTTCAGTTGGAAAACAAACTTGTGAACACAGCGATTCTAGAGCTGTGTAATATGTCGATTGTCATAAATTCTCACAATACACTCTTCTGAGATATTAATTTAAAACTGATTGGAAGCAGAATTCGATTAAATATGTTACATAAATAAAATTAAAATACGTAACTGATTTTTTAAAAATGGCAAAATGTTACAATATTTTATAGATCACACATCCCCCCACACCTCGGTTTCAGTATTAATTAATTTCTTTTTGTCAAAGGTACAAAAATAGCACCCCTGTTTTGCTGGCAGTTTGTTAGCAAATGTAAATATTGTTATAAATAAAATGTATTTTACAAATAAAATGTATGTCACAAATGTTTTCAGGTATCATGATTTATTTTTTTGTCATGGTGCTCATACGTTGTGGATCAACATTTTTGGAACAAGATGGATTCACTTATATGACACCATAGCTATGAACCAGCTTGAGGGTTAGGGTTAGGGTTAGGGTAAGGGTTAGGTTGGTGAGGGCTAACACATGCTTTTCCTCCAAGACATGTGAAACCAGCCACCACATCTTATCAAACTGCTGCTTATATTCTGTCCCAGGGCAACTGAACACACTCGGAGGAGTTGACACTACCTGTCTTTGAGCACGACCAGTTTTGCTCTCTTGGACACTTGGCCATAGATGTCTGTAACATTGTCTGGATCGTCTCCTGTTGATAAACTGAACGCTTTTCTGTTGCGCCACTTAGGAACCCATCTGTTCAAGTTATTCGATTTTTCCCCCACCGCAGTTAGTCAAGAGTAATCGAGATAATCTCTCATGTTTGCCTATGGGCTCATTTTCGGTTACCTATCTTGTCAGTCAAATTGCCTCTTTCTGTGAAAGTGCTCTGTTTTTCGCCATGTTTAGTGATGAAATGTACTCGGTTTTTATTGAATGCTGGCAGTCTGACTTGCAAGACCAGGCCATGAATGACTAGCCTGTTTGTTTTCTGCAGTAAAATATAGCAAGCAAGTCAAACATCCTGTCAGAGATTTCCTTATACAGGAGAAGTGTCTCGAATCTCATACTGTTGACACTTCCATAAAAAAATGCTGTGCAGTCGCCGGCGGTCTTGCAGAACCCAGGCCTGCCCAATCCTGTTTGATTATGTGTCTGTAAACTGTTTGAGCATTTGTTCTTGTGTGTGCTGAGACACGTAAGTGTATCAGTATGTGACAGCTGTCCCTCTCACACGTGTGGCTGTTAGTTATCACTGTATGTGTGTGTTTTGTACGATAACATGTGCAAGTGTGTGTGTGGAGTCTTTAAAAGAGGCCAGTTTGAAGATGCACTGCTTTGATGCGTGGCGTCACTTTAATTCTTGACTGATTTTATGGACTTGCCTCCGTGCCAGCTCACTGCCGCCTGGTGCGTCTGGACAACATTCCTGCACATGCCATCTGCACAGGGTGTGTGTGTAACGCTGTGTGTTTACATAAGGGTGAATGGTCTGTCAGTGTTTGTATGTATATGATTGTGTCTATTAATACTATCGGTTAGTATGTATGCTTTGAGAGACAGACTAATGGTTAGTGCGCTGTGTTTGAGTGAGAGAGAGAGAGAGATAGCGAGAGAGGGAGGCCTTGTCCTGCTCTCGGGTCTCTTGATTTATGAGCATGGGAAGGAAATCTTTCATTTGTTGCCTTTCATCTCTTTCATCCATCCCTTTTACTGCTTCAATAGAATCCAGCCCGGTGTCTGTGTCCCACACACTGCCATAATACAGTGACAATGGAACAGGAGAAAGAGAGAGAGACAGCGAGAGTGTGATAGAAAGAAATATATTGTGAGAAAGAAAAGAGAGGCCGACTGGAGTGTGGATGGATGAATGTGGAAGATGAACCGCTGTTTTCAGGACCTTTTTAAATTCTTCTACAAAAAGCTTGGTAGAGGTACATTTTGTTAAGTGTGTGTGTGTGTGTGTGTGTGTGTGTGTGCGCGTTTGTGTGTGTGGACATGAGTCATTAAGCAGGCTATACCCTAATCTGTGAATAATTCACTGAACCCGTTGTTATGGCGCCTGCATGGTGTTGCTGTTCTCCGGATCGTTGCTTCTCTAGGAATGAGAATAGTAGGGGAGAGAGCGCAGAGAGGACGAGCGCGAAACAGAAGTGTTCCTTTTCTCTCTGCTTTTGCTGACTCTTAGTTCACACAGAGGTCAGGCCTTCTCTGTCGGAGTGCACTTAGGTGCTAACTGTAAATATACCTTAGCTTTTACCACATGTAAACACTGCAGCGTTCACACAAGCAGCTCTGTGGACATACACTCACACACATGTGACTCTTTTTGTTTGCCTGTGCTCCTGAATCCATCCAGAAGGAATGTGGACCCCATTTAAATGTGAAAATGGGAAACCGTTGACTCGTTCGGCCAATGCGCACACTTCCCCTGCTTTCTAACCGAGTCAGCGCTACATTCTTCACCCCTATATGAACCTCTTTGTCAGTCAAGTGAGTCACAACAACTCAGACTGAATCAAAACCTGCTTGTAAATCTTAATGTTAACTGACAAAAATCTGATCTCAGGTCAGTTTTGATGCACTTGCATCAGTGCTCAACACTAATGTGGTTTTCATTTTGATCCTGCAATTAGAGGAAATACTCATGCCAGTGAAGTGTTACAATAAGTGAAATGTCCTCCAGTGAAGCTCATGTTGATATTACAGCACCATTAGGCACTGAGAAGGGGTGAGGAGTCAGACACACTTGCCCCAATGACACCTTAATGTTTCATGCAGCTTGCGTCTGGCTTATATTCTGATAAGACTTTAACCACAAGTATTTCTAATTTAAATGAAATGTATATACAGTTATTCAACTTGAATTGTGTTTGCTGAAGTGAAGCAGTTTCATGTGGCAGTTTTAATACCCTTAACAGCACATGCGACCTGACATATCTGAAAGGCTTTTTGTTGTTAACATAGCTTGGAGAGAATGCATAACAGGGCCCGCCACTAATATTGGCACCCTTGGTAAACATGAGCAAAGAAGGCTGTGAAAAATTGTCTTTATTGTTTAACCTTTTGATCTTTTGTTAAAAATTTCACACATACTGTGCTCTCATGGATATCAAACAATTGCAAACACAACACGTGTTTATCAAATAAATGTACTTGTTAAATATAGGTGTGCAACAATTATTGGCACCCTTTTAATCAATGTTTGTGCTACCTCCCTTTGCTAAGATAACAGATCTGAGTCTTCTCCTATAATACCTGATGTGGTTGGAGAATACATGGCAAGGGATCTGAGACCCTACCTCCATACAGAATCTCTCCAGATTTTCGAGGTCCACACTGGTGGACTGTCCTCTTCAGTTTACCCCACAGGTTTATGGGGTTGAAGTCAGGGGACTGGGATGGCCATGGCAGGATTTTGTGGTCTTGATTTTGTGGTCAGTAAATCATTTTTGTGTTGATTTTGATGTATGTTTTGGATGATTGTCCTGCTGGAAGATCCAACCACGACCCATTTAAAGCTTTTTGTCAGAGGCAGTCAGGTTTTCATTTAATATCTGTTGATATTTGATAGAGTCCATTATATCATGTATCCTAAAAAATGTCCAGGTCCTCTGGCAGAAAAACAGCCCCAAAATATTAAAGAGCCACCACCATATGTAACCGTGGACATGAGGTACTTTTCCATATGGCTACCTCGCTGTGTGCGCCAAAACCACCTCTGGTGTTTATTGCTAAAAAGCGCTATTTTGCTTTCATCTGACCATAGAACCCGATCTCATTTGAAGTTCAAATAGTGTCTGGCAAACTGGAGACGCTTGAGTTTGTTTTTGGATGAGAGTAGAGGCTTTTTTCTTGAAACCCTTCCAAACAATTTGTGGTGATGTAGGTGACTTCAGATTGTAGTTTTGGAGAGTTTCTGACCCCAAGACACAACTAACTTCTGCAATTCTCCAGCTGTGATCCTTGGAGATTTTTTGGCCACTCGAACCATCCTCTTCAAAGTGTGCTGTGACAATATAGACACACGTCCCATTCCAGGTTGCTTCATAACATTTCAAATTGACTGGAACTTTTTAGTTATTGCCCCGATGTTGGAAATGGGCATATTCAATGTTTGTGCTATTTTCTTATAGTCACTTCCCATTTTGTGAAACTCAACAACCTTTTGCTGCGCATCACAGCTATATTCCGTGGTGTTATCCATTGTTATGAATGACTTAGGGAGTTTGCCTATGTGCTACCTCATATTTATACCCCTGTGAAACAGGAATTCATGGTTGAACAACTTCCTGTTCCTAGTCACCCAGGTGTACTAAAATTATTTTATATATCAGTGGGAATATACATCAAATATATTTTTCTCATTTGAATTCATAGGGGTGCCAATAATTGTTGCAGTCCTATATTTAACAAAGATATTTGTTCTTGGATAAACCTGTGTTTTGTTTACAATTGTTTGATATCCATGAGAACAGAGTATCTTTTTTAATTGTTTCAACAAAAGCTCAAACGGTTAAACAATAAAGACAATTTTTCCACAGCCTTCTTTGCTCATATTGACCAAGGGTGCCAATATTAGTGGAGGGCACTGTACTCTTGGCTAAACTAAGAGGTGCCAGTAAATATGGTTTAGCTGTATGTAGCATTCATGATTTTTAGCGGTATTGGAGAAAACGTTTTTTTTTTTTTTTAGATAAAGCAGAAGTCAGTCCAAACATGAATAAAATTCACCTTCATCTAGGTGAACTTTGAACTGTGAGCCAATAAAAAAAAAAAGTGGGTGGTTCATATAAAAATAAATAAGTGGGTTTCATCTCATACAGTCTTAGAAGAACTTTGCTTGCACAGTTGAGGAAGGACTTTTGTCTGAAACTTTACATCCATATTGAAAATAGAGATTTTGGGATTGTTGCAGCTTAAAATGCTTGATAATGCTGCTGCATTAAAAAAAATTGTGATGTAATCTTTTTTTTTTTTTTTTTAGTTTTTTGCGCTTTTTTTGTAGAAAAATGCTTGACTTGGTGAAATTGCAATTCCATGGAGTTGTCTTTCACAGTGATGCTTTTTAGCAGTACTTATGTTCGAAGCACGTGAATCGAAGAGGGCTTTGTCTGAACGCACGTTGAGATGACATCACACGACATGGCTAAATCTGCGGTAAATCTGTGATAAAAAAAAATTTTAATGGAAAAAAATCTCCTCAGAATATATCGGAGTTTGCTTGATGTTGCTTTAAATTCTGCGAAATCCTGAAGGGACTGAGCAGTTACACTAGCTTTTTGCTTCACTGTCATAATGCTGGTTAGCAGAGTGTATTTAAATCTCTGTTAAATGTCTTTATTTCATTTATTTTCTTATTTTTATTTGGAGAATATTGGATACTAGTTCATTTTTGGTTGCCAAACATAAACTTAAAAATGCTTTTCCTAGATTTGTGTCCAAATGACCCTTATGTTGCTAGCTGGGAAATAGGCTCTGAATAAATACATGTAATCTATTAAATCCTTTATGTACAATTACAATTATGTACAAATCCATCCTTATTTTTTTTTTCAAGTAATTGACCAGTTTTCTAATTATATATAATAAAAAATATATATATCCCTGACACACATTTATCTAAGGAGATCTTGCACTGTGCCAGAGATGACTGAGAAAATCTCAATCCCCCATAACAGTCATGCTTTAATGTGTGTTTGTTGGCTATTTGACATCTGCATAGCTGTTCACATTTGACAGTAGTGTTTTTTGCTGGTTATATTCTTTAGTGTGACTCTGATTAACACAGTCAGCTTTTCCCAGAGAAGCTCTTGATTTAGCGCTGGAAGCTTTACTCTGGTGTGGGCTGATATGAATGACATGAGGAGGTGTTGAAGGATTGAAGTCATGCTTGGAAGGCATTTTCCCCCCTCAGTATTTCAGAGATACCTGTTAGAGTGCTGTTGTAATAGTTGGTTTTTTTGTTTGTTTTTTTATGTCACTGGACATAAAACAACTTCACTGGAGACACATAATTTTATTTATTTATATTTTATTATTATTAGTTTTATTTTATTTAATGTCTTCTTTTTTTTTGCCATGTGCTGCCTTCCTTAGAGTGTGGCCTTGGTATGCCTCTACACACACGTGCACACACACAGTTCTCTGTATTCTAACTGTCTGACAGAGTGCTGTTCAAGTTAAAGGTACTTTATTGGCATTTATATTCACAATTTGAGCAAATGAAAATATAAGAGAAAACAGTTCTACTACAGACAAGAAAGGCAAAATAACAGTTACATAAAAATAAAATGAAAGTTTAAGCCATTTCCTAAGGGGCAGTGGTGGCTTGGTGGTTTAGGCTCTGATTTACTGATCGGAAGGTTAGAGGTTCAAGCCCCTGCACTGCCAAGCTACCACTGTTGGGCCCTTGTGCAAGGCTTTTAGCCCTCTCTGCTCCAGGGTCGCTGTATCATGGCTGACCCTGCGCACTGACCCCAGCTTCCTGACATGCTGGGGTGTGTGAAGGAAAGATCTTCACGGTGCTGTAATGTATATGTGATCAATAAAGACTCATTAGCGTTATATCAACTACAACAATCCATCCATCCATTTTCTGTACCGCTTATCCTGCACAGGGTCGCAGGGAGCCTGGAGCCTATCCCAGAGGACTCAGGGCACAAAGAGGGGGACACTCTGGACAGGGCTCAATTGCACAAACACCCATTACCCCACACACACACACACACACACTCTAACTCTGCCATTCTCTCAAATACTCTCTCTCTCTCTCTCTCTCTCTCTGTCCCCCCCACGTAATCCATAAAGAATCCCCAAATCCACACTTGCACTCACCCCTACCTCCCACACATTACCCAACACAGCTGTGCTGACATGGTTTATAGCAACTCAAGCTCCATATATACAGTTAAAGGGAAAAAAGACCGTAATCTATGAGTTTCGCCAGACCACGCCATTGCAAGTTGGCGGTTAATGGCTGTGGAGGGATAAAGAGTTTCCATTTTAGATAAAACGGTGCCAGTGACGCGAGAACTCATCTGGAAAAGCTTTATTGGAGTTAGTGTTGGTCTGTGTGTGCAATGTTTTATGCCCAGGGTGAGCGAATTAAAGAGATGGTTTCCGGTCCGAGCTAGCGCCTCTGAGTGTGACAGAGGTAAAAATGGAAGTCGGGCTGAATGGATGTGTGCTAGTCACATTGAGGCACATTCACATTATGACTATACCAACCAGCTATGTAGCCACTGCTCCGGCCAACAGTTTTATCCGAAGACTGCCATACTGCTATGACCCTCCCTTTTCTATCCCTGTAATCAGATACCACAGGCTTTTGTGAGTATAAGAGTATGTGTGTATGCAGTTCTCAGTGCCCTGCAGCATTTGCTACCCTGATTGCAGTCTTCGCTATTGGCCTAGTACGTAGGTCCCAGCTGTAGAGCATCTGTGTACATGTTGACATCTCCCTGATGCTCTCTTTTTTCCTCTGTTTCACTGTCTCTGTCTTTCTCCATCCTCTCCCTCTATTCCCTTGCAAGATATAAAGCAGAAGCCCAGGAATGAATGCTTTACAAACACAGATAAATGTGCTGAAAAGGAGAACAAAGTATAATACCAAACACAACAGTCCAGGTTAGAGTGAGAAACATATAGTGTGAAAGCAAGAGAGAGACTGACAATCCCGAGGCAATATTTCTTGTCTGTCTTTGACCTTGGGACTGTTCTGTTATTTCTTTTGGCTTTTAAATTAGCCTAACATAGAGGAGTGAACAATCCACTTCATGTCTCACCTCATCTGATCTTTTGCCTGTAAATCCGATCTTCCATGCCAGGACCAAATAATCGGAAATGCTCCCAATTTTACTCATCCAATCCCCCAGATGTTGAGCAGACCGTGTCCTGGCATTCCTCGGATGACCAGCATTGGCGGATGGAAAGCATAACTCATGTTTAAGGTCCTGGATTTGTTGGGCATGAAAACGCCAAGCTTGGGACTCATGGAGAGGACGAGGAGAGCAGGAAACCGGAGAAGACAAGGTTTTCAGTTGGCTCACCAATGATTGCATGCACATTCAAGCCCCGTGTACGGTGTATTATTTTGTGAAATAGAAATGTGCCCTTTCTCTGTAACCTTGGTTTTGACTTTGTTGTCTCAAGATTTCTTTACCATTGGTTTGATTGTTTTCCTCGTGGAGACATTTGCTGTCCATACAGAGATTGAACTGAATAATACACTTGGTCATCTCTCATCATATTATACAGTATGTGTGCATTCATCTCTGTATTTGTGTTTGCAAAGGACACAGTGGGTTCTTGTAGAGGACGTGAAGGACACATTAAAGCAGGACATTCCAGCTTTGTGCCAGTTGGATGCTGGGATGCTGATTTATGTGGCTTTGGACAGAGGGAGGGGTGGGACTGTGACTAGCTGTGAAAACTCTGCCTTCTTTGGCCTCTCCAGCCAAACTGATGAACAGAAAGAGAGCCAAAAAGTGCGGTAGAGAAGAAGAGAGGGGCAGCTTTGTATGCCGAGAGGGAGGTTAGTGGGAGGACAAGAATATGGGAATGACTGAGAGATAGAAGGGAGATATGGTATGAAGAGTCGGGACAGAGCAGGGAAACTGAGAAGAAGAATGAGTGATTGAGACAGTGAAGCAAAGTGGCAGAATGGGTGGAGGGGGAAGGCAGACAGACTTTGTAGAGTAAATCAACCCTGAAGACTCCAAAGGCACACTGTAGTAGCACACAGTGGATTTATGCACTGTTGCTCCGTGGATCATCCATTTTTCATAGAAAAGCTTCTCTGGAGATACTTAGTCTAAAGTTGCTTATGTAAATTCTTCAGGCCTGCCAGTGTGTTTGTGTAGTGTAGCCTGTCGAGCCACATAGGCTGAGCTCAGTCATCTGGTTACCTGCACGTTCATCATTATTAGCCTGAAAAAGACCACCCAGCTCTTGATTGCAGGGGTTTTACTTTGATGTGGAATGGCTGCATGGGGGGGAGCATGGATAAAAACCTCTCTTAAAACACACTCGTACACTTTTACAGGCTTCCGTGTGGCGTCGGCGTGCATAGTCAAAGACTTGTGTAACAAACACCCACCCATGCACACCCAGTCTCTCAGAGCGTTCCTCACCCACACGAGGCTCTTGCGGCCAGCCCAAAGTGAGCAGAATCTACAGATCATACCACTCTTTAATTCCTCTATTAAGTTTAGAACCTGAATAAATGTGATATAAATACAATTCCCATGGGATGTCCATGTTGCCTTCGTGTTTTAGGATCACATAACCATTTGACCAAGACTTCCTGCCTATTTGGCTTTGACACATAACATGTCTAATACTGCTGTTCAACTCTGTCTTCACTGGGAAACCACGTGGATTGGGCAACAGTAATTCTGAAACAAACCAGAGCTGTAAAATTCCCCAACTCCCCGCCAGTGGAACGAGCAAGCCATGTGAAATTGTGTTGGGGAGATATCAGAGCTGTGGGAGCCGCTTTGTACAGTGCACTATGACTCAAGCCCAGCTCAGCTCAAACAGATGGCGGCTCTTAAAGATGGAGCCGAGAAAGAGCTTGGTGTTCTGGGAACAGCGCAGAACTGCCCACTCCACCTACACTGTAACTGAATTGTATTTTGTTTGATGAGTACCATTTGGATTAGGCTTACGAAGAGCAGTTTGCAAATCCAATACAATGTCCATCAACACCACAGGACCATCAGGGGGACTATTTCATCTGTTTTGTCAATGGCAAACACCATGGCTTTCATTACAGTGTCACAGGCTTCACTGTCATTTGCCAACATGAAAAGTGAGGTCTAGCAGCTAGGAATAGTCTCATTCTCTGTTGGCTTAAAGTTTTATGTACTAATAAACTAGTTACATTCAGCATTATTTAACCTCTTCTTGCAAATGGTCTTACCAATGGTGATTAAACTAACAAGTTACTGAATAATACTTGGTTTCTAGAGAACTTCTATATGCAGATATAGATTCAGGTCTAGATTCCAAATCCATATCCCGATTTTCATCAGCTATAAGAAACAATTGCTTTCAGAATTGCTTTTAGAAGTGCCTATAACACAAACAGTCTTGTATCTTCTTAACATGCTGATGTGGCTCTCTAGGTCTGGCACCGGGCTCCCTAGCCTAGCCTACGCTGTCCTCCCTAGTGGCCTTTATGATGGTGGGAAAAGGAGTTTGTCATTATCAAGTGGGACCAAAACAATGTTTATGGGCCTGAGCAACTCGTATCAGCTCTGCTGTATGGGCCCCGTGGGTGGCTAGATCAGATTTTCCCCTACGGTACTAGTGGGAACAGCATGAGAACACAAGCAGATTGGATTGTAGGGAGACAGGGCTGGGAAACTCTTTGTGTGGGTTTGTACAAGCAGGTGTGTTTGTGTCTGTGTCTGGTTGGAACTGATTGACCATATCTATGTCAGAAATGAGCTATAGTTCCAGCTAGTTAGTGACAGTGGTACAGTATACAAAATCAGAAGGCTTAAGATGGTTGATGATATAGGAATCGTAGATAGTACATTTATTGTGATTTATTGAATGTTAGCTTCCCTTGTCCATGCACAGAATGTCTTTGCTTGCAAAACAAGAATTGTGGCTTAAATAAAAAATATTAAATGAATCCAAACTGAACCAAAAAGTAACACACAAAACAATAAATAAAAACAGACATCCAAAATGCACAAAATAAATAAATACAAAAAACCACTTCAAATAACATAACAAAATTTGTCTGTGATAGTTCTTATTTCACCTCTAGAGGCCGCTCTCATAATGTATAATGACAGCGGACCCTTCTCAGCCTCTCCACAGTGTGCGCAACGGGGAAAAACTATCGGTATGCGCTTTTGCCGATTGCCGTCCTAGCAATTGGTTATCGGTGCCAATTAATCTGCAAAACTGATCAATCGGTCGACCACTAATAAAGAGCACATGCATGTGAAGTGTATGTGTATAATGTACTTAATTATAGCTAATAACTAGTTGGCTTTATTTACAATCTGGACTTCAGTTTTGCAAACATTGCTGATATTATTAATGGCTAATTAACAATAAAAATGGACTAAATGCTAATGCTAGCTATGTAAGCTTGTAGCCAGCTTCCAGTATGTTTTGCTGTAATGATATAGCATGACACATTCAGTGGGAGGAAAAAATATTGAACATCCACAAATTTAAAGAACTCACATCATTAAAGTCCATAAATAAAGTCATGTGTAATAAAGTGAAATGACAGGAAAAAAGTATTGAACACATTAAGAAAAAGCAGTTCTCCAAGGCAAGGTAAGTAAGTAGTCAGAAAGTAATTACAGTGGTGTGAAAAAGTGTTTGCCCCCTTCCTCATTTCCTGTTCCTTTGCATGTTTGTCACACTTAAGTGTTTCGGAACATCAAACCAATTTAAACAATAGTCAAGGACAACACAAGTAAACACAAAATGCAATTTGTAAATGAAGGTGTTTATTATTAAAGGTGAAAAAAAATCCAAACCATCGGCGCCCTGTGTGAAAAAGTGATTGCCCCTAAACCTAATAACGGTTTGGGCCACCCTTAGCAGCAACAACTGCAAACAAAGCGTTTGCGATAACGTGCAATGAGGCTTTTACAGCGTCCTGGAGGAATTTTGGCCCACTCATCTTTGCAGAATTGTCCTAATTCAGTTACATTAGAGGGTTTCCGAGCATGAACGGCCTTTTTAAGGTCATACCACAACATCTCAATAGGATTCAGGTCAGGACTTTGGCTAGGCCACTCCAAAGTCTTCATTTTGTTTTTCTTCAGCCATTCGGTGGTGGACTTGCTTTTCACACCACTGTATACTTCCTATCTGTGCAAATTAATACAGCAGGGTTAGTAAATTGATGGTTTATAAAAAGGCTTTTCGTTACCAATTCGTCACACAAGAAACATCTCATGATGGTTAAAAGCAAAGAGCTCTCCCAAGACCTTCGCAACCTTATTGTTTCGAAACATATGGATGGAATCGGATACAGATGTATTTAAAACCTTCTGAATCTTCAAGTAAGCATCATTGGGGCCAGTATCCGCAAGTGGTAGCAACATCACTCATCGTCATCAACCGGCCATGCACAGGAGCTCCACTCAAGACTTTTGACCAGGGAGTCAGCAGAATAGTCAGCGTAGCCCAAGAGCCAAGGACCACTCGGAAAGAGCTTCAAAAACCCTTGGAGGCAGCAGGTACCATTGTCACAGAGAAAACAATAGGCTATGCACTCCACCGCCATGGCCTCTATGCATGCTCACCCCGCACGACTCCATTACTAAACTAAAAGCATGTTGAAGCTCGTTTAAAGTTTGCTACAACTCATTTGGACAAGTCTATGTAATACTGGGAGAGTGTAAAAATGGTACTTTTTGGCTGTCATACTAAACACCATGTTTGGAGAAGAAATGGCACTGCACGCCACCCTAAAAACACTATAACAACAGTGAATTTGGAGGTGGAAGCATCTTGGTGTGGAGCTGTTTTACATCGCATGGTAGTGGCAGAATTCATATAATTGAAGGAACGCTGAATGGAGCCCTTTACCGGGAGATTCTTGAAAAGAATCAGCTGCCATCCACCAGGATGATGAAGATGAGATGTGGGTGGACCTTCCAGCAGGACAATGATCCAAAGCATACAGCAAAGGAAACTCCCAATTGCTTTCAGAGAAAAAAAATCAAGGTGTTAGAATGGCCCAGTCAATCACCTGACTTGAATCCAACTGAACATTTGTGGAAAGAGCTAAAGAGCAAGGTTCACAGGAGGGCCGCCCAGAATATTAAAGATTTAAAGACAATATGTTTAGAAGAATAG
The DNA here is from genome assembly GCA_012411365.1 of Ameiurus melas. Lineage (NCBI taxonomy): Eukaryota > Metazoa > Chordata > Actinopteri > Siluriformes > Ictaluridae > Ameiurus > Ameiurus melas. Next base: position 26,206,796 of record CM022753.1, read on the forward strand.
GCCAAAATCATACCTGAATACTGAGGCCGATTCATTTCTACATACAGGAAGCGTCTTGAAGCTGTCATTATAATACTTTTTTCTTATGCCATTCCACTTTATTACACATAACTTTATTTATGGTCTTTAATGTTTTAATTTATATATGTGGATTTTGAGTTGAGTTAATACTGATGTCTGGTGAAAATGTCATGTGAATAGCCTCATTGGAAATATATTTACTGAACAAAATGTTAAAGCATTCAATTCTTATTTCCCCCACTGTATTCAATGTCAGACAACGTCCCCTTTTTACTCTAATTTAGCATCGTTATGGCAGTAACTTGTTCACACATGATAGTTAGGGGCACAATAGGATGATAGTATATTGCACACAGTCTCAAAAGCCGAACACTTATAGCTGTTGTTCCAATTTTATCCTCAATGTTGTATAACAAAAACCATACGTATTAACATATAAAAATGTAATATAAATGTTCACATATATAAATACGCATAAACCAAGTGGTAAGGTATTCTTTACATTCTTCGTTACATATTGCATGGCGTATAAACTGTATAGACGTTAGTGTAATGCAATGATACTAAATGTGTCTGTATCTGTTTAGTGCAACAAATATTGGTATCTGTATCTGAATTTAAAGCTGAGGTGGGTGTGGCTTAAACCAGAAGGGTCTCTTTCTTTTTTATATTCTTGGACTGTTGTAAAAAAAATCTTTTATTTGTTTTTAGTCTGTACCTGCGTGCAACATTTTCTAATGAATTAGTTCCCAAATTTCTAATGAAATTTCCCAAAATATAAACAAAATAGTAGGCTAATTTAAAGCACCTCAACCAGATGCTATGTGAACCTTTGTGGCAAGCTTTCTAAAAAACAAACAAACAAAAAAACAAATACTGCACCTCCTACTCATGTGAGATTGTCTTTAAATGCCCCCTAACAACCAAATGTGATGACGAAGGTGGTGTGGCCAAACATATGTAACATGTCATGTACATGTTATGTTGTTACAGCAGGACAGATAACAAAAGCTGGTTACGAGTCAACTAAAGCTTAATTTTTTCTTTGTCTTTGTCTTTTTCTTTGTCTGTTAACGAGGCCAGGAATGCTTGCAAAATTGAAGTCAGAACTGTGAATAAACGTATCGAGTTAGTAGCTGTAATGAACTGCCCCTGAACAGTAGTTAAGATAATTATTGAATTCCTGTATAGTGAAGTAGCCCTGATAAACAATATTTTGTGTCATTTTCTTAATTGAAATTTCCGTTCATATTTTGAAAGCGAAGACATTGACGGGCTTTATCTGTACACAGACACGGGAAGCTAAGTTGGATCAAAGAAAGATGTTTTGTTGCTCTCCTTGGAATTCATATAGAATAGAAAACAAGTGAAAAGAAACAAAATATAAAACCCTTTTCTTAAAGCTCCGGACACCATGTTTGCTGACAGACATTTAAATCGTCTGACTTGATAGCCATTGCCATAGTTGTCATTTATTGGCGACTCCTGATACTATCATGAATCACCCCCAGACTAGCACCTCCTATTCATATCTGTATCATTGTATCTGTTTAGAACGCATTTTCTGTTCATTCCGAATAAAGTATTTGTATTCATTTACATCTACAGGTTCTCTGGTGGTAGAGATAATTTAAGTACCACATCTGTTTCAAAATTTGCTCTCCAAACTACTACCAGATTATGTGTAACCTTATTTGGTAAAATAAAGTATACCTGCATGGGAAAGTTTAACTCTGTGTGTGCATTCATGCTGATCTCTATATCTAAACAGGACAATCATGACTTGCTGCTTTAGTTGGATGTATTATTTCTGGACAAATATAGGCATACATTCATCACTGACTGGGTTCTTTTTGCAGATGTTTTTATTTTTTCTTTTAATCTAAGCATTTTATAATGGGGCTACAGTTAGCTATTGTCATTATCATATGCCAACACAGGTTATTACTTTCACATTGCTTAAAATGGTCATATGTCATCTGACAATGTTTCTTTTTTTTTTCTTTTTTTTGGAATGGTTTAATCAGTGTTGTAGTTTATTAAGTGTGTGTGGGCATGCTTGTGTATATTGAATATGCCGCGTGTGCTAGCAAGAGCAGGACCAGTTATTTCACAATAATCGTATCCAGCACATTCACCCATGTGAGATAGGTGCATATAAAGCAGATGGATGAATCAAATGTGCTGTCTTATCTCCCTATCAGCCGGTTGTATACTGTATCTGCACTCAGTAAAATCCTTTCATGCGAGCACCAAAAGGTGGAAAAAAGAGGTAGAACGGGAAAGAAAAAGCCGAATTTAATAAAGTGAGTGTGGGATGGAAGAACAACACGAGGTGTTTTTAGAGAAAACAGAGCCAGTGGAGCCATTTCCAAGCCAAACGGCAGTAGTCTGGAGTGTTATGGTCTTCCTGTGATGTGAGGTATGAAGTAGTGGTGGGAGCGCAAGAGCATGCTGTGATGACTTTCACTCACCATCTCTGAACATGTTTCCAGAAACTGGCCACTGTAGCAGCGTTATAGTCCAATCCTGACTCACTATGGCATGTGTGTGTGGGTGTGTGTGTGTATAACAGGACTAGAATTACATGTCTGCTGTCCAGACTTTCTCCTGTCATTCTTTCCACCATGAACCTCCATCCCCTGACAACAGGCCATGACTCAGCACTTGCTGCCTTTTGTTTCTACTCTATCTTATGTTCTTGTTTGTTCTCTTTTTATGTCTTTTTTTCCCCGTCTGTATCCCTTACACCACAGCTCAGACCCCCTTCAGGCACAGTGTCCATGTGAAAGCTTTCATTGTCCTTGAGACGCCATACTTCCTGCCTCTATGCTCCTCTGCAAATGTCTTTCCCTATCCGATTCTGATATTTACCGTCCCCATAAAACATGTCATCTGCAGCTCTCTGCCTCCAGACAGCAGTCCGTTTGCCCACATCTGCCCCCGACTGCTGGCACAGAGAGCAACGCTTGAGCCTCTGTCGATGAGAAAGCTGTTTCTAGAGACAGGCCCCTATAAATGATTAATCATTGAAAAGCTCTGCTCAGTGTCCCTGAGGAGTGAGGCTGGCACAGTAGGTAGAAGGCCACTGCATGTGTTCCCTCTGCTTTGCTTTTCAGTGCTACAGATGTGTCCCTTCTCCTTCGCTTGCATTTCACACACAGGCACGAACTCTTGCACATTCGCATCCGTGTGTTCACACACAGCCTGTATGAGCCTGTCTGGCTTAGCTGGCTCCATGGTTATTGGCATGATTAACTTTTGAAGACCGAACTGTCTGGCTGGCTGTAGCCATTTCACAGGCACCTTAACTGCCTCCAATAAAGCTTTAATTTGATCCACTTGTTTTTAAAGAGGTCCCTGAATAGGTTTTTTCTTGGTTTGTTGAGGTTGAGGAGGCTTATCTCCATTATGTCAACTTGTGTAATGTAAACAGTACATTTGGAGAAAAAAAAAAAAGAAGTTTTTTGACCTTCTGCTCCTGTTTTATTTACATTAGACTACAAAGTCGCAGAATGCTCCTCACCCCACCCTCTTTGATTTGAGTTTGAGTGGCTAACCACCAAGCCACTGCACAAACACTGGCTGCCAACCCTGAAGCGAATGGCCACAATTCTCCCTTTCTTTTTCTCTTCCACACACTCTTTTACTCTCTCCCTCTCTCCACTTAGTCTTACCTACACACCCTTCTTCCCACACATCTCTTCACCACCCCCAGACTGACCACATCCACCAGACTCACTCCACAAGCATGCACAGAGGCGAGTGCTGGAGGCGTGTGCTGCCCTCCTTTGGTCTCTTCCTACTCAAGTCTTGGAAAAACTCCAACGCTGCTTACTCTGGTTCTGATCAGACCAAACCCACCAGCCCCCACTATACACACACCCACACAGAACCTCAAGGGGGTCCACCTACTCTTAGCTGTTCTCCCACAGCGTCCCGAAAACAGGGCGTCCGTCCCCAGTTGCCTCCAGACCGGCAGGAATGCTTGGCTACCAATCCGTCTAATGTTTTCAAGATGATTTTGACCGTTATAAGGAAATCCCCCCATTTGAGTAGCCATTTGAAATTCCTTCTGCTTTTTTACAGCACGGAAGTGTGCTCTGAGTCACTGGGTGAAAAGAGTAAGCTGCTGCTCTGTTGACGAGAGGCTTAACTGGCGTACCAGTGAGTACCGTAGCGTCTGAGCTGCTCATCTTCAGGCCAGGCTTTCGTTCTCTGAGACACGGGAGTGTGTGGTGCCGTGATTTACTGCTTCATTTTTCAAACCATATATTTAGCACCTGTTTTGTGGAGAAAAGCCAAGTGTGACAGAGGAGTTCTTACGACACTACAAGGATGTTTTTGCTGGGTGAGTCTGTCAGTCTTGCTGTCATTTTGCTCTTCATTTTAGCCACCTCCTGAGTAGATTTCTTCCCTCGCTTCATTTCAGCAGGAGCCTGTGTGGCTGGCTTTGTGTGCCAAGATTGTGGAACCAAGACAATTGTTTCTCTTGGATCATGCCAGCATGATGAGAGCTTCCTAAAGCCTCCACCACATGTTAGTGACTGAGCGCTGACGAGGCCATATGTACACATTTTCCTCTGTACTCACTATTTGAAAATCTTAAATTGCATGTCTTCCACGTCTGGGAGTGTGTGTGTGTGTGTGAGAGAGAGAGAGAGAGAGAGAGAGAGAGAATGTGCCTGTGTGCTTGGAGTAGAGAGGAATTAGCTGGCAGGTCCAACTGTCACATCTGTCGTTTATCTGCATAGCTGTTGTGTGGCATTCTCATTGGCTCCTTCTGTTGCTCAACAGTGCCAAGGTAGGTTTCTACTGGAGCAATCAAGGCTGATATTTAGTTTAGTATCAGAGTAGGTACCTTTCTGAGAAGCAGGAACTAGAGTAGAGCCAACTACGGTGAACATTGCTGATTGGTCTGGCACAAGGTTCAAAGAATGACAACCTTACCAACACTTACCCACCTGCGTTTAGCTAACAAGCAATTACCGAAGCTTGTATAATGTTATAAGAGGCAGAGCATGAGGCGTACCAAGAAAGCAGAATATTTCTGTCACCCGTTTATTTTTTCATATGTAGCATGTTAAAAATGTAGCAGGATGGCATTTTTTTTTACATGCTTTCAGGTTGTGTAACTGCTGCTTGCTGCTGGTAGCTGTTTAGATAGCTACATAAATGTTAACCTCATATTTATGCATCAAAGCATAACACAGTTTCAATACTAGCAATTTCAACCTCCTTTATGTTCTCTTGAATTCTCGTGTAAGAATTCCCAGAAGTCGACTCCCTTCTAGCATGAATTACCTAACAATTTCTCACATTTATATTAAAGGAAAAACATGTTGATAATTCCATCAATAAAAGTTTTTACAAGTTCTCTGCCTCTGACAGTCAGTTTGTGTTTCTGTTAGCGCTTTTCAACCAAAACCGATCTCAGATCAGAATAAAATGGTGCTGTTACCAATATTGTGTGCTAAACGAATAATATCCACTTTGTTTTCATGTATACATGGATGTATTAGTCATTTTTTATCCTTCCTGTCCTCACATCAACTGCACAGTCACGTTTCAGCATGAAAACACATGTGAGCCCAGCTGTGTGCAATGGTTGTAAACAAGAACATTTGAATTGCATATTAATTGTAGTTGTGAACATTTGTGTATAGAGGTAAGCAAAAGCAAACCCTAAAGCTTTAATTTTTATAAAAGGATCCCCGTTTCAGGCTCTGATCAGGGCGCACGTGAGGCGTATTTTTTAAATGTCCACAGAAACGGTCTCTGGCACCAATAAGGACCGGACCGTATGCCAAAGCTGAAAAATAAACGTATTCTGAGGGAAAGAACAGAGTGGAGGGGAAAACAGGCAGTTATGAGCACTGACTTAGCTCGCTGAAGCCCATGTCATCCTTTTAATAAGCTGCTAAGCAAACAGTGGCGTGGGCCCCATCTTCTCGCACCTTAGACCTCTGCTTCATTTGGCTGCCTGCTTTCCTTGGCAGAAGCCCCTAACCTGTTACTTTTCTCCACTTTGGTCTGTGTGGGTGTGATCAAATTATTAGAGTTGGAGAACTAACACAGACAGGAAGAGGGAGAGTAATGTGGAGGGGGGATGTGATGATGTGGCTGCTTACAACACCTGTTCACTGCAGGACATGCTCTAGGTTAAGTGTGTGTGTGTGTGTGTGTGTGAGAGAGAGAGAGAGAGAGAGAAAGGGAAAGGCAAGGAAGACAAATGGAGATGTTGTAGGTGGTAAAAAAATGGTGAGAGGGGTGGAGAGTGGAGATGGAGAGGAAAGAACTCATGCTGGAATGATTATCACACTGGTCAGTAAATGTGTTTGTGTGTGCTGATGCCTGTGGAGTGAATGTCCTTAGAAAGAGGTCTACTGAAAGTGAAAGTGTGTAGTTTCTTTTAGACCAATTGAGAAAATGGCAGTTTTTGTTTTCAGATGATATATATATACACACACACACACACACACACACACACACACACACACACACACACACACACACACACACACACACACAAAAAAAAAAACACACGTATGCACAGTATGTCACAAAAGTGAGTACACCCCTCACATTTTTGTAAGTATTTGTATATATATGTGACAAAACTGAAGAAATGACACTTTGCTACAATGTAAAGTAGTGAGTGTACAGCTTGTGTAACAGTGTAAATTTGCTGTCCCCTCAAAATAACTCAACACACAGTCATTAATGTCTAAACTTCTGGCAACAAAATGAGTACATCCCTAAGTGAAAATGTCCAAATTGGGCCTAAAGTGTCAATATTTTGTGTGGCCACCATTATTTTCCAGCACTGCCTTAACTCAGCTGTTTGGAGGCTTTCTTGTGCATCATCTTTAGAAGAGGCTTCCTTCTGGGATGACAGTCATGCAGACCAATTTGATGTAGTGTGCAGCATATGGTCTGAGCACTGACAGGCTGACCCCCCCACCCCTTCAACCTCTGCAGCAATGCCGGCAGCACTCATACGTCTATTTCCCAAAGTCAACCTCTGGATATAATGTTGAGCACGTGCACTCAACTTCTTTGGTCGACCATGGCGAGGCCTGTTCTGAGTGGAACCTGTCCTGTTAAACCGCTGTATGGTCTTGTTGAGACCTTGTTACACTAACAAGTCACATGACACCAGGGAGGGAAAATGGGTAATTGGTCCCAATTTGGACATTTTCACTTAGGGGTGTACTCACTTTTGTTGCCAGTGGTTTAGACATTAATGGCTGTGTGTTGAGTTATTTTGAGGGGAAATTTACACTGTTACACAAGCTGTACACTCACTATTTTATATTGAAGCAAAGTGTCATTTCTTCAGTGTTGTCACATGAAAAGACATAATCAAAACTTTACAAAAATCTGAGGGTGTACTCAATTTTGTGAGATACTGTGTATGTGTGTGTGTGTTATATATATATATATATATATATATATATATATATATATTCATGTCCCTTAATTATTCATTTCGCTACACGAAAATATAAATAAAAGTGTCCAAATTTAAGGATGCACATCATCTGTCTGTCAAACCTTTAGAAGCAGTTTTGGCAAAATGCATTTTTGTATATCATTGTTATTTCTTTCTTCAATCTATCTGAACAAGCTGTTGAAGTGGTGTGTAGATGCAATGGTGAAAAAAGTAGAATTGACCAAATTGCTGCAGAAAAGTCTACCATGCAGAGAACGTGAAACCTGCAGGATAACATGCCTGAGGAATGAATGGTTGAACATGTCTTCTCAGCATATTTATCTTATTTGCTACAAATAGTTGTGAAGTAGTGAAATAGTAAGTGATAAGGTACATTTTTAAAAAATGTCAAAACTGCACATTCCTGTCCCATGTTGATTGGAGTAACACTAGCCAATTATGGGCACCTTCTCTTTGTAAGAGAGCAGTTAAAACTTTCTGCAAAATATGTTAAACTGTTTTGTGATATCAAATGAGCAGCTGATTGAAAGATGCAGAGGGTGAGTCACATTCACATATTGTGTCATGCAATACAGGCGGACTAACTAGTGGGTGGGAATCGAGAATTCCCTAACTGAAAGAAAATGAGCTAAAAATACAAGAGAAATAAAAGGTGTGCTAAAAAATTTTGTACTTGCCGTCTTTTAAATCGCAGCATTTTGATTAATAACCCCATCCACTACTAAATGACTAAATGCATTATGCTTATGAATAAACCAATACACAGTCTCAGCAGTTGTAATTTATATGTTTATAGTTTATGTAAACACAGCACATATGTTCATATATATTCTATTCATACACCATGCTAGTGTTTTGACGTTGGGGAATAGATCTCAGGTGTCTTTGTCAAAAGAGTGTACCAGGGTAACGTGAACACAAAGCCTTGCTTAATCAGTATATTTTTTTCCCTGGTTGTACCCATAACACAATAATGGACAATCAGTGGGCAGTTTACAGAGGTGCTGTTCTGAATGGTCAATTACTCATCATTGTCTACTTAAACACATACTGGAGTGGGTGCAGAACAGATTGCAGCACTGCTACATTTATTACAGCGCTGAGGCAAACAGAAACCCTTTGAGAGTGGAGTGAGCACTCTCTGAGCCTCTGGGTAATGTAGTCTATACATCTTAGTGTCATTCTGTATAATTAAGACAAAGTGTTTACCTGCTTGAAATTGAGGCCGCATGATTATGTTTGTCTGACTGGAGGTGTGTGGCTCAAAACGTAAGGTCGAAGCGCGACAAGATTGTACCTATCGAGTGTCAATCAGTTGCACTGCTCTTGAAGAATACTTTTGTTCATTAAATGTGCAAGGATGAGAAAGTGCAAACACGAGTGCTGGGGAGAAAGAGGAGTCGGATGGAAAATTCCAGAAGGACGATGAATGGTATGGCAAAGGGAAAAGATAAGGAATAGAGAAATGGAGCAGGGTTCGGGGAGAGATTGAGGGCGTGAGAATGAGAGATTGAGAAAAACAGATAATGGACGGAAAGCAAGAGAGAGAGAGAGAAATGGGGGGATTAGAAAAGGAACACAAGGGAGTATGTGAGAGGGAAGGAGACTGAGAGTGTGCATTCAGCTGTGAGATGAGATGTCTGCCCAGTCGGGTGTGAGGGAACCAGGCTTGGTCCATATGTCTCTGGGCTGCTATAGCTACAGTATGTATATACTGTATATTTAATTGATGATATTTTCGAATATATTTTGAATTTGCACATAAGAATACCTGAATGAACAAAAGGGGGGAAATGCCTAAATATCACAGTATTGTATTTATGATTTATTAGTTGATGGAGTTATTCATTCATTGAAGTGGATCCAGAATCAGTACCGAGAACACTGAGCATGTGGCAGGAATACATGCATGGCACCATGTGCACACACATTCATACACACAGTCACACAGTGTAGTGTAGCCAAGTCACCTACTAGCATGTTTTGGGGGTGGGAGGAAACTGGAGAACCCAGAGGAAATCCATGGGTAGAACATGGCTCAGCATTGAACCAGGGACCCTGATGCCATGAGGCAGCAGTGATGCCAATGTGCCATCTGTGATTTTTTTTTTTTTTAATTAGAGATGCCAAAACATGTATGAATCCCAATCACTCCACAACCATTTCAGTGGTGCTTTATCCTGGTCATGCTTATGGTGGGTACACTGCCTTTCCCCTTTGTACACATGGTGTTATCAAGGAATACACTCTGATTGGGATGCTAGTCCATCACAGGGTGCCACAAGGCACACACCAATTAATTTCTCTGGGCAGTTTAAAGTAGCCAGTCCATCTGCTAGCACATTTTTTGGGAAATGGGAGGAAACCTGGTTAAGGTGAAGCCAGGCATACATGAAAAGATTGAACTCATGATTGAACTCCAGACCCTGAACTTGGCACTAACAATACCTGCTGTGTCATCTCTTAGCAAAATTCCTATCAAATTTGTTAAATATGGGGCTGGTTGGATCAATGTTAGATAAGTTTTCTAGATCTTGCTGCAAGGTCTGTAGTCAGCAAGAGTATTGGAGCAGTCGCCAGGTGTTGTTGTAGATGGCAAACCAGTCAGAAAATGAATCAATATGCTTAGACTTGTCCGCCATTGCCATAGCTACCCAAAGCTCATAGTCCTAATCCTTGTTTTTTTTTCTCTCTTTCTCTCTCTTTTTTCCCCTCCCCTTTGCTTCACTTCCTATTTTCCTGTGCGGACACAGGCAGCGGACTGATGGGCAACTCCTCTGCCTCATTTATGGGGACGTTTCTGGCCAGCAGCCTTGGTTCTTCTCCCTCACACCCACCTCACCCCTCCAGACCTCCGTCCTCCCCTTCTTCTCCTCCGTGCCGTGGAGGGCCACACTCCACCGCCTCCCAGATCTGGTTCCCACACTCGCATGAAGGTAAGTCAATCCCTACCTACACTTTTCCTGTATGGCTATGCATACCCATATACATGTGTGTGTGAGTTTTTGTATGTGTTTGTGTGTATGTGAAAGAGACAGAGTTTATGTGTTTGGAAATTCTGTATGCCTGCTGGTTTTCTCATTGAGTTTATAGTCCAAGTAGGTCTTTCTGGTTCCCACTGTCTTCAAGGCCCCACCCTAGAGCTTTTCCAGATTGTGACAAGAGGGCAAAAGTTCAGCCAAAGAATCTTGTGGTCGTTTGTACACGTCAGGAAGAATGCCATTTCTACCCAAACACACAGACACACATGCAAACATGCACACACACACACACACTCCCCCCCCCACACACACCCCTCAGGCAGTAAAAGGCAGCTACACAGTCCACAGTGGTTGCAGCTGTCATCTGAAAGACACTGTGGCTTTTCCCATCCTGCTATGCCTCTCACTCCCAACCCTAAGCTCTTCCCGGCCAGTGATCTGCTAAACTTGTGATCGCTTTCCCCTCCCCTTTGTTCTGATTCTATCCACCATCATAGCACCACTTGCAAAAACAGATGACAGATTGGGAAAAAACTGTTAGAAGCACAGAAAGGGGAGTACAGATGAAGAAGCAGTTGTCCAGACTTGCCAAGGTGCTGGTCAGACCTGATTGAGAAACAGTTGGGTGGGAGTAGGCTGCATTTCAATGTGCGAAATACTCGTGAACCATTAGGATCTCATCCCTTTGTGATTTGTATAATTCAGAACCACATCGTTGTCATGCCCTGGAGCTAAGTTATCAACCTAGCCTTTTTTTATTATTGGTTTCCAGGTACACTTTTCTCACAGTATCACAGTGTATTTCCTCTGACCATTATTTTATAAATTTTTACTGCAGATTTTTAATGTACAGCAGTGATGCCATTGTTTAAAATTTATTTTTATTTTTTTTGTACTACTTTTAGCAACTTACACTCTTAGAGGAAGCCTAAACTGTGAAATCCTTCAACATACTGCATCTCCATCAAGTAGAACTCCATAACTATCCAAAGAACCATTGAGGAACCAATTTCCCTGTCAGAATGGCAGAAGGCCCCCTGCGTCCCTAGAAGTGCACACCGTTGAAAAGAATTTGCCCTCAGATTGGATTATGGACATTTGCTCTAGGGGTGTGATTGCTCACTGAGCCAGCTAAAGTGTTACTAGAGCTGGAGACATCCTCTCTAAGTACCCTTTGCTAATTTGCTTAAAAACAACAACATACCATATCTGCTTGGTAGAAAATATATAACAGTCAACCTCAGGCTTGCAAATCCTCTCAACTTGCTAGAATGACTTGGGTAGAATAACAGTTGTGCTATCAATGTCAGTCATCTCTGAAGAAATGTCATGTTAATAAAAAAAGGCGATGATAGTAGGGACGTTACTAAAAGTAATAAGGATGATTATGAGCAGGATTATTATGATGGGCTATTATCTCTATTGCAGTTTAATTGTGTAGAACGCTGAGGGAGCATGATTGAATCCCAGCTCTTCATCAGCTGTGTTCGGCTCTCTCCCTTTTTAAGTTAATTGCATATTGTCTTTTCTCCGGTTTCCATCGAAAGCGAGTCATCAAAACGAGGGGCACAATTACCCAGCCTGTCCTCTGCTCCATGGGTGCCTACAGTCTCCCGCCAGCAGCATTGGTGTGTGAGTGTGTGTAATTGTCTTCGCCTGTTGCCTTTGTAAGGTTTTTTGACATATGAAAGTTCCTTTAAATAGTCCTTCTCTTGCATCAATCTTGTATATGTCTTTTGCTTTTGTCACCAAAGTAAAATTGGATAATCTTATGCTAAATATATTAAATCTAATCTAAACTATACTAATGCTCATACCGTGTATTCAAATCAGTCTTGTGGCATTCAACATCCAAAATCTTGAATCTATTTATCCATTTGAATGGTGCAGAAAAAGGCCATTAGTTGAGTGCATTCTATGAAGGAAACAGGAGAGAGGATAGGTTGGAAAGTCTCAGATACAGTTATGACTAAATTGGCTTTTGACAAAATAGATTTTAACGCTATACATTTTTTCATACTCTCAACCTGGGATGTCATCTGCGTTCCATTTCGAATTTTCATACAAACTGGTAGGTAGTTTAGCTTTTTCCCCTAGGCGTGAATATGTATGTTAAGGTCTATGATGGACTGGTGTGTATTTCTGCCTTGTGACCTGTGTTTCCAGCATAGGCTCCAGAGCCACCATGAATTCTGATCATGATAAAATGGTTACTGGAGATTACACCTTTTTTTTTTTTTAATCACTGACATATTCGCTCTACTTACACCCCATTACCTGAATCATAAATTATACACCGAGTTTCAGTTGTTCATTTTTTGAGACATTAATTCTTTTGTTGAAGAATTTTGTCCTTGGTTCAAATGGCCAACAGCATTATAATTACTGAATTTCCAGATATTTCTTCTGTTCTTCTTTGCTGGCTTTTCCTTAAAATCACACATGAGCCTTCATGATAATGTCCCAAGAATTGCATTAGGTCTCAACCTGATCAACTGCCAGGGCAATCCTCCTAAGATCTAAGATTTCAACTCTGGTTTACATTTACACTTAACTTCTTGCTGATAAAGTACCATGGAATTCCCCAATAAACATGCATAAAGGGTTTTTTCCCCATCTAATACAACATCATTGCTGTGTTTCTTTTACCTTTCACTGTCTTTTCCAAGTTGGCAGATTATGGCAGTATTAACTTTACAGTAACACATGAATAGAATGTTATAAATAGGCTTATGACATCAACAACATGAGGCTTGGCAAATAGAGTCTATAAACGCACTATATTTGATTTCTTGAAAAGGGAGAAATAATACTCTACAAAACACAGGGAAAAACCTCAGGGCTGGAAGCCTGCTGGCTAGTGTCCAAATTATGACTTCAACTATGCCAAACACAGGGCCTGCCATTTCCTCCATCTTGCGCCCCCAGCTCACTCGGTTTTCCCATCTTCCTTGGCTCACACATGGCTTGTGTCAGCTCCCTGTACACAAGCATATCTTCAGTGCCTCTTCTGTCTGATTTATCCCCACCCTTTTCTCTGTGTCTCCCTTCCTTTCAATTAACAATCACAGGGAACAATTTTTCACGTTTTTCTCCTCTGCCTGGTAAGTGTCGCTCTATCACGTTTTCTCAATTAGTAGTCTTGACAAGCAGCTCTGCGTGTCCCTCCTCTGTTTTTTTGCTGTCACTCCCTTTGCTATCTCTGTCTTTCGTCTCAAATGCAATTTACTCTAGCCTATTTACAGTTGAAAGCTTGTATTTGGTGGCATGTGTGGAGATTGGAAGAGGCATAAGCTGTCTGCTGGGAAAAGGTGAATTGAATAGAAAAAATATCATGCACACGCACTAGTGCCTAACCAATATATCATTTGACAGATTAAATTGGCTAATATTAAAGCCCTACATACCTATCATCATCAATAGAATTCACACTGGTAAAGCACTAATAACATCTCTTCGAGAAACTAGTGAAAGTGAAAACATAATAATAATAAAAGTGATGCAGTTTTTCAGGAAATGGTGGTTAGTATAACTTGTGTTTTATTTTAAAAAAATAATAATTACTGTGTATATATGTATATATACAGTCAGGTCCATTAATATTTGGACAGTGACACAATTTTTGGAATTTTGCTTCTGAACACCACCACAATGGATTAGAAATTAAACAAGATGCGATTGAAGTGAATTTAATTCAGCAAAAATATTGCATTTACTGTTTAGGAATTACAGCCATTGTTTTGCAGAATCACTCCATTTTCACAGGCTCAAAAGTAACCAGACAAACTAAGATAATCATAAATATTAGGCTTATTTTTAATGCTTGGATGCAAATCCTTTGTAGTGAATTACTAGCTCAAATCTGGAACCCATAAACAAGGGATGGGCAATATGGATTTTAATCTATGTCATGATATTTTCTATTATTTATTGCGATAACGATATCAGTGACGATATAAATATAGTACCACACACCACTGTTTTTGGCTACTAGTGATAGCTGTGATCTTGAGAGCTTCAGAAACACAAACATTGATCTAAAAATAAAACTGATTTTCTGTAACCAAACCAGTTCCAGATTGTAGAGGTACAGTAGCTCCTCGTTTAGTGATAAACTCCATACTTGTTTTTGCTCTGCACGTGAGCTGCGAATGCGTCGCAGACCGTCGCACAGAGAAATACGTCATCAACTAGGCTTTATCATTATTATTGCAGGAAGACTAATTCTTACTGTGGGGGGGGGATTTTATATGGCAACGATAAGATAACGCCCATCCCTACCATGAACATCGTCAAATGGCACCAATGAGTTTCCGCCTTCAGTTGCTGCTTGTTTGTGGGGCTTTCTGCCTTCAGTTTTGTCTTCAGTAAGTGGACAGCGTGCTCAATTGGGTTGATATCATCAGGCATTTAATTTCTTTGCCTTAAGAAGCCCTTGGATTGCTTTCACAATGTTTTGGGTCATTATCCATCTGTACTGTGATGTGCTGTCCTATCAGTTTTGCAGCGTTTGACCGAATCTGAGCAAAAAGTATAGCTCTATACACTTCAGAATTCATCCCGCTACTTCTATCACATCATCAATAAACTCCAGTGGCCAAGTTCCATTGGCAGCCATACATGCCCATGCCATAACACTGCCTACACATGTTTGACAGATGATGTGATATGCTTTGGATCATGAGCCCTTCCTTTCCTTCTCCATACTCTTCAATTGCCATTATTCTGGAACAAGTTACTCTATAATTAGAACTGGTCCGGCTTTTTTTTTTTTTTAGACATCTAATCTAACCTTTCTGTTCTTGATGGCAACCAGTGGTTTGCTCCTACAGAGTGTTTTTGAATTGGCTAGATGTTGTTAAGGGGTTTTACTTCACGAAAGAAAACAATTCTGCAGTCATCAACTTTAGTTGTCTTCTATGGTCTTCCAGTTGTTTTGGTGTAACTTAGTTTGCCAGTGCATTCCCTCTTTTTAAGATTGTACCAAACTGTTGATTTGGCTATTCCTAAAGTTTCTGCTATCTGTGTGATAGATCTGTTTTGTTTTTTCAGCCTAATGATGGCCTCCTTCTTCACTTACATCAACACCTCGTTGAACTGTATATTGAGAGTTTCCACGAACAGCTACCAAATGCACATTCGCCTCGAATCAACTCCAGACCTTTTATGCCCTTAATTTGTCATGAAATAATGAGTAAACAGGCCACAACTGGCCTAGAAACTGCTTATCAGTCACTTATCCAATGACTTTTGAGCCTGTGAAAATGTAAAAAAGGCTGTAGTTGCTAAACAGTATTAAACAATATTTTTAGTAAACCCCTTGAATTAAACCTGAAAGTGTACACTTTAATTCACATCTTCATTGCTTCATTTCGAATCTATTGATGTACAGAGGCAAAATTCTGAAAATTGTGTCACTGTCCAAATATTTATGGAAATAACTGTAATATTTTATAATATGGATCCTTGTCTGTTTTTTCTTACAGGAAATTGTTAACATTTATGACAGTCCAAAGTTTAGACGTAAGGAAAATTTGCTAATAATTTTTTTTTTAATTATATATATATATATATATATATATATATATATATATATATATATATATATATATATATATATATATATATATATATATATATATATATATATATATACACACACACATACATACACACACACACACACACCCAAATCATTATGGACCTATCTATTACTAATCTACTGGTAGTCATTCAGCTACCAATGAAATTCAGAAACTTAATGAATCTTTGAATTCTGCTGAACTTTACATTGAGTAATTACATACAACATGGAAAGAGTTGAAGTAAACATGTATATTGTACTGCATTCCTTATAATTTTCATGTGGTTGTCTGCTGAGATGAAGAGACGAAAGTGTGTTTGGAAATTTACATCCCTGAAGTCCAATGAAAAAAATGCATGCTACCAAACTTCAGGAGTTCATGCTTTTTGCTTGTTATGAGGTTCAGATGTTTATTTATACATTGCTCGTTATTAACTATGTTAATTTAAAAGCTGGGATACAGATATTTTAGTTGCTTAAAATAGACTGGTGAAAAAAAAAATCATATAAAATTTTAAATATCAAATATGGGTCAAATGAGCTCCACTTCTGCCATCCACTGCCATATTAAATCTCCTTATTACCAACATAGAGAATTGCTGTCAACAGTTTTTAATTCCATTCAATCTTTCTTTCTCTCCAGCTGCGGCAAGGTCTACTTTGCCTGTTAGATTTTCTTTCTTGCTGACTGCTGTTGAGTAAAAACCTCAGGATCCCATAAATCCCCTCCACAGGTGCTGGATAGTCTGCATAGGACTGCTGAATTTGGTCTCTGTCACTCTCTAGAAAACCTGCTCATCTTTAATCAAGCATGCCAGCTGGCATTGCATTAACGTAGTTAGCTCCAGCACTCGGCAGTAAAGATATCAAACATCAGGTGGACTGCAGCTACACTCTCTTCTCACAGCTCGATTAACAATTGAATGAGCCTCTGTGCCACGCCCAAAGCTGCCCACACTCCCCATCTAGTGATGCCCCTGCCCAGCACTGAGCAGCTTCCTGCTATCGGTTACAGACATACTGCACTGTGAAATGGGGATTACTATCCCAAGTGAGGGGGGGAAACATATTCACACTCAGCAAGGCTTGCTACACTCTATAATGCTGTTTTTGCTCCTCTTGCAATAAAATAATAGGGAAGCCTTGTTTAAACGAAGACCAGTTTTTCCTTCCTTAAGTCCTAAGCAAATTGCCATTAATGACAGTGTCCATTAATGCTGACAGGTGGTGTGGGAGAAAAAAAATAATAATCTAATTATCATCTGTGGCAGTCTTCAGACCAGGACTGTCTGAATGTGCTGCCGATTAGCCAGTAGTGACATATGAAGGTGGTAACAAATGGCAAGAGCTGCTGCTATGATGAAACGCGTCAAGGGAGAGATTGTCCATATGTGTTTTAAGTGGTAGTGTCTTTACAAGTCTACAAGCTATTTGTTTGATTATAGTTACCAGTATCAGCAAAGTACTTTTTAAATAAACTATTTTGACAAATTGTTTGATGCATCATTTAATTTACTTAAGTAGAACTCTATAAATAAACTATAGGAATTTAAATAAAAACTTAATTTTGTGATGTAAAAAATTAAATTAAAATAAATCATGTCAGATGTAATCAATGAAGTGATTCTCATTCTGTAGGATTTTCTTGACATCTTCTTGCTTTTATCCGACTGCTGAAGCTATGGTCTGCAAAGAGTATACAAAGTATGAGAGGTACACAATAATTTTCTAAACCTTAGAGGTGCCATAAAACACTGTGAAGGCCATCATCAACAACTGGATAAAAAGAGTTACCACAGTGACATTTCCAAGAAATGTCCCTCAAAATTTTATGAAAGGACAAGATGAAAACATATCAGGGAGGCTTCCATGAGACCTACAGCAAAGGAGCTGCAGAAATATCTGGCAAGTACTGTTCACTCCCTGCATGTGCCAACAATCTCTCATATTCTTCATATGTCTTCAGCTGGGACTGGGGCTCTAGTCAAGACAGAGGTACTCATGGATAGCAATCTATATACCAATCTATTTTGGTACAAAACCTGCAGGCTTCTGTTAGACAGCAGAAGATTAAGAAAAGTTTTACCTTCCATCATAAACCAATGTCAACAAAGGAATGGATTGATCAACGTTTTGGAACGGCCCAGTCAGATCCCAGATCTAAATTCTCTTGAAAATCTGTGGAATTGAAATTAGACTTGAAGAGGGCTGCGCACAGGAGATCCCCTCCTTGTTTGAGTGATTTATTATTATTATTATTATTTTTTTTTTTTGCAAAAGAACAGTGTAATAAAATTGCAAAAGACCAATCAAGATGGTAGACACTTACCCCAAAAGACTGAGTGCTGTATTACAAGCAAAAGGTGCTTTTAGCAAAGTATTAGTTAAGGGATGTACACATTTACACAGCTAGGTTTTTGTAAAATAAAATGTTAATAATAAGGGGAAAAATACCTTATATTATAAACCCTGATCTACTTATATATACGTTGACTGCAATAAACTCCAGTAAGCTATTTCACTGGCTTTTACTATCTACATTATACTATACTACTTTCACTATCTACATTCTTATGGTGGAGGTAGCTGGCTAGTAGATTTCAAACAGAAGGAAGAAAAATGCATCATCCCAATTGACTGATTTTGGTTCTCATCACTGCTATCCACTAAAATGTGATTAAATAAAGGGATGCATTCATTTTAAAATAAAAACTTTTATTATAATCAGTATAATAAATTTTATCACCTAATAGTGTAAACATTTTAATAGTGTCTGTTAGCACTTGTTTTTCTTAAAGGAACATCCTATTGTTTAATATCTTTATCCTTTAATATCTGTATACCGTGTTGATATTTCTATAAAACTCCTTTGAGACAATGTCTATTGTGAAAAGCACTATACAAATAAAACTGAATTGAATGGAATTGAATTTTAACTTCAGAGCCTAGGTTATTGGTATTAGTTGATAGAATGCATTAAATAAGCTTTTAAAAAATGATTTTGACTTTGATTATGACACTTAGGGTCTCACAAAACCGTTGATGTAGCCTGGGCAGAATTTGAGTTTGAAGGCCCTGCTGTAGATACTGTATAGACTTTTAAATTGTCCATTTTGTGTTTCAGTTTATTTGGATGGTTGTGTTGTGTAGTAGATCATATCGATCATATATTATTTCATCCTTAGTCCTTCCACAATTAAAAAAAATTAAGTTTTTGTGTTCTCTTTGAAACAATTAATAACATGTTCAAATATAGATGAGCATTAAGCATAAATAATCATTTGTCATGTTGAAAATCAGTTTGTTGAGTTCATTAGGATCTATATTATGGTTGCTATGGGTACAAATTGAAATAATGGCACAGAGACATAGGCAGGAGTAATTTGATAAGCTATTGATTATAGCTTTCTTGGTGTCATCTTTATTGTGAAGATACAGTATATGGCTTCTATAAAAGTATTCATATCTAAGTTCAGTAATTTGGAGAATATACAATAATATTCAGTAGATTTTCATAATTTAATGTAATATAATTACATACTTCTCAATTATCATCATTATGTAGAAGGGTACAGGTATAATGAATATTCTTTCAGTTCTTTTTTCCATCCTCTTTCTACACTTCATGCAATAACATTGAATATGAAGTATTGCTGTCTTGGCCAAAGCTATTTTTGGACCTAATGGGTGATGGAGATTTATGGAGGAACAGATTAACTGGGTTAATTATCTGGCTTTGTCACGCATCTGGTGAATTACAAATCATCTGCGTTTCAAAATTCTGCCTCAGTTTGCAATATAATTGATCTGACATAAGATCAGATTCTACAGTCGTCTTCTTAAATGATCACATTTGACATTAACTGGCAAAAGTGGTGCACCCCTAGAACATCAACATCATTTCTATTTGTGAAGAATTTTGTAGGGAAAACCATGTTTCTTTCATCTTTGCATGTTTATTTAGGCTTCAGAGGTTTGCATGAGAGCTCTGTTTGATTTTGTTCAAAAGGCTATACACATGGGCTTGTTGTGGTACAGTCAGAGGTTGGAATGTCCAGCGACTTTCCTTGTTGAGCTCTTGCCTTTGGCTTATAGCTTCTTTCAAAGCTGATGTATATGCAGGAGTAGTTTCCAAACCACTTAAGGCTATTTATTTATTTACTTTATTGAGCTTTCCTAGTTTTCTATAGGTTGCCTGAATGCGTTGCACAGAACCAATTCAGCTGAAGTTCAGCATCAAACAAGAGCTCCATTGTCTCACATTTTAAACACATGCAGAGTGAAAACAAAGACATGAGAGGGACGTTACTACCTTTATTACCCAATGGCTAAAGAATATCTGCCCTTAGGTTTTGTTAAGTGCACAAACACCACATGCTTTACAAAGTTGTGATTAGCTCTTTGGCATAAATGGATTAAAACATTTTGTCTGTTGAGCATTTAAACTACAAAAACGCACCTCTATATAGCTTCTATCTACAAATAAATAACAGTGTGTCTTTTTGTGGGTGACCCCCTCTCACCAGTGATTATGTCAGCTTGGCCAGCGGCTGTTGATGCAGATGTTTGAACATGGAGACCTGACAACATGAAAAAAGGCAGCTGCATTGTTTTTTTTTAACATCATTATCTGCTCCATCAACAGGAAGTCAGAGAGATTCATTCAGTGAGACGTATGTGTTTGGGACACAATTTCAGCAAGATATTGTCTTATCTTTTGCACTGCAAGAACTAGGAATGGCAAATATAACATCCGATATTTGTGGTTATTGGTGTGTGGAACACACTTACTGTAATAAACTAATGAAAGGATTCAGAATTTTAACAGCTAAAGGAAAGCATACTCTGTCTTTTTTCTCCTTTTATGCCCAGTAATCTTTGATCACACTTCTTGCTTTGCCTGGCTTTCTATCTTTTTCTGTTGTTTTCTTTTTGCTCTCGGTTCTCTTCACCCTTCTTACTTTTCTTTCAGCAGCCCCAGGGTACCCACGCTTTTCAGGAAGTCTAGCCCACACATTCCTTCCTATAAGTCATTTGGATCACCATACCAACAGTGGGGTTCTCTATGGTCAACACCATTTCTATGACACCCAAAAAGGTGGGTAAAGCATCTAACTATTTTTTTCACTGTAGGATATATTTCATCTGTTGTATCTGTCCTTTTGATTTTATCCCCAAATATGTACTCTAACCTTTAGAACCATGGAAAACTATTTTAGCATTTAGGTGCCCTGATTTATTAACTATACTCTTTTATCATTTTCCCAGAAAACTTCTACTTAAGAAGCCTTCCATCCCAACCCCCACTTATTTCAGCCAATCACAGCATTCCACCCATGTCAAGGACAGAGCCAGGAAACACCCAGGGCTCTTGCAGTAGGGACACAAGTAGTGTTGTGAACTTGCACAAGGGTCTTAAGGAAGCCAGTATAGACAAAGGCATGGTCTCAGGTACAAAGGATAAAGAAAGGGCCAGCAGTAAGCATGAGTCTAAAGACCGCCACCCCCACAACCAACATCCACAGCCCCAGCACCACCACTCACACCAGCCCCAACACCATTCTCAGCACCCTGTCACTATGGACAACATGAATGGCATGGAGAGGCACAAGGCTTCCTTACTTATGGAGTACAAGGACCATTCTCAGAGTATGGGTAAGCCTCTTAGTGCCTGTCTTCTCAATGGGAAGATGCAGAATGGAGACTCTCGGGCTGGAGTTGGGTCTAAAGGATCCATGGCCAGCTGTGGAGGAGAGAACATGGGCAGGGGTCCTGGAGACTCAACAAATGCACAAGCCAGACACATGGGTAACAGTACTAATGGGCGCTGCACAAAAGAAGCTGTGAGTGGAGAGATGAGGATCAGCGAGCAGCCTCCTCCTGGTTGTGTGGATAGGGGTCAGGTGCTACACCAATCTTTGTCATACTCTGTGCCTCCTCCTTTGCCTGTGGGTTCAGCAACTGGTGGGGGACATCCAGGCAGCTTTCACTGTTTACAGCTCCATCCTAGTCATCCACATCACACCCAACATCCACACCACAGCCACCATTCCCACCATCACCCGGATTTTTTCTGCCCCCCTCCTGCCCCGATAACCAATCCTTCCTTACATGAAAAAGGGGCTGGCAGCAGTGGAGCAAGAGAACCCAAAGCAACCAGACCCACATTTGTACCATCTGTAGGCCACCTTGGGGAGAAGGCTGGAGGCCTCTTTCAACTGGGAAACCCTGAATGCCAGGGGGTGGCTGTTGGGGGAAACAGTACCAAAGAAAAGGTCATGGAAAAGACAAGTGGGGGAGTGGGGCATGCAGGGAACTGGCACAGAAAACAACAGGAGCACCAACAACAGCAGCAGCAACCTCCACCACAGAAGCAGCATCCCTACAGAAAAGCAGAAAAAGCCCCTGACTGGATGCACAGTGATCATCACTTACAACAACAGCAACAGCAGCAGCATCAGGCTGTGCGCTCTCATAGTGCAGACTGCATCAATGGCATGGACACAGAGGTCTATAGATCTGCTCTGACACAGGAGCCTAAAACTGGCCATCTGTTAACTCATCTTACTAATATTAACACACAGTCCTATAGGGATTGCTCACATTCTGGGTCAACTCCTAACTCCTCACCCCTTGCAAAGAACATGTCTCAGCAAGGACCTGGTTCTGGAGCTGGGAGCTGCTCCATGCAGAGAGAAGGCCAAAAGGTTGCCCGTATTCGCCACCAGCAGCATGGCAGAACGGGTTCAGGTGCTCCCTCAGCAGAGCTGGGCCAGACCAATAGTAGTCAAGAGATGAAGCGGAAAATGGACATGTCTCCATACGGTTACAATAACAGTGGGCAGCATCATTCACATCAGCAATCACCTTTGCCACCATGGGCAATGCACCCCCATCATGCCCACCTGGAGGAGGATCAGCGCAGGGCTTATATGGAATCTGTCAGTGGAACTGCCAGTGGTAGACAGCAGCCCCATCAACACCAGTCAGCTGGAATGGGTCCCCCACCTGCTCCTGCACAGAACCAGCAGGAGATTTTGGGCCCACAGGGAGAGGGTAGTGCCATGAAAAACCTTCTTAAGTATAGCAACCAACAGCAGCCTCTCCTCCTGTCCCAGAAAACCCCATTTGGAGGATTGGGAAGCATCAAAACAGGACCTAACAGCACCAACTGCACCTTGCAGACTGGAAAAACAACCCTGCCTTCCAGGAAAGTCATAACTAATGAGAGTGAACGGCATGAATGTGGAGGACGGAGCAGGGAGATGGGGGAGGTGGCTCATGGGGAGGGGGAAGTGCGGCAACCCCCTGTGGGTATCGCAGTTGCTGTGGCACGGCAGAAAGAACCAACCTGCAGACCTCCCGACAACCATCCAAGCAGCTGCCAGGGGCGGGTTCACTCTGGCATGAAAGGTAAGCACAAATTTTAACCTCTTAGACACTGAATAAACAAACAGAAAAGCAAGCATTCCTGCTTGTTTGTGTGTGACCTCTGGAAGAACTTTCTGGTGAAAAATAAACAGCATGCCTTTCAGGGCCTAAAGTGGAAACAGTTTTTCCTGCTGCTTGTTTAAATCCTTGCACAGGGAGAGGGAACACATACAGAGGCTGCTGTGCAGCTGTTACTTTACAGATGGTTTTGATTATTGAAAAGATAGCATTTCAGATATCATAGTTAGAGAAAGGGTGTTGAAATAAAATGTTAATTTTTTTAGGTGCTTCACGGGCCATGTATGCCCCAGACTCAACCAGAGAGGAGGACAGGAAGCGAATGAGTGGGGAGCACATGGGGGTCAGTGGGGGTCATCCATGCCTGGACAGAGAGCGAGAAACGTTTATCAGGTAAATAATCCACTTGTGACACAAGGTCTCTCTCACACATATACACACACGTTTCTGTCACTTGCACAGCTTCTGACTTTTAGCGTTTGCTCATCTGCATTTTTAGAGACAACAAGGAAAGGGTAGAATTTGCAAGGATCCATCCCTCCAATAGTTGCCGTGGTGACATCCCCTCTCATCTTATGGTGCCTGGTGGCAGTTCCCTGCAATCGAGCCAACTGGCAGACCCTGCTGCACATGCCCATTCTGCGCATCACCACTGGATGCCCCGCACAGCAAGTCCTTCCCTCTGGATGACAGGTCATTCCTATGGTGTGTAATTTAAAAAAAAAGTTGTAGGAAATGGAAATCAGACATGAAGCTCCATGATGGTTTACTGCATTTAAACGTAGTTGAATAATTATAACAATGAGAAACATGTTGTGTGCTGTACCATATGGTGTACTGTGTACCTTGCCATGTATGTATTTGACAATGCAAATAATTATGTACTTTAGAATATTGCGCATTAAAATCTTCCCCCTTTCCTCCTATTCCTAAGGTATAAGCCACACCGGTCTCCATCAGAATCTCCCCCCGGGTTTCTCTACTACTATGCCTGCTCCCCTCCAGCCTGTACTGCCCCTGCCACAGGACCCTTCAGCCCAGCTGGTAGTGTTACCCACTGAGCCTACTGCCCATCCAGCCACTCATCACATAGGTATTATGAAGTCTTTTGATGTTTTCCTATGGTCATTTTACTCTGTCTGCAACTTTATTTCTTGTTATTCACTATCATTTGTCTATTTTATTTTGGCTATTACACTGTGGTTTTTCTAGACTTGTCCCTATGACTCTACCAGCAATGACTAATTCAGGTTTAAGACATCTAGAGAATGGCTGTAGAGAACTACAATATGGAAGTTAAGTTAGTTATGTGGTGTTTGTGGTTAGCTAATGACCAAAACCTCTGTGCATGATTCCCTAAAATCCAGCAATTTCCTATGGACCGCCCTCCACCATCTCCATAGGGATGGACATCTCCATTATCAGGATGCTCTTCCCAATCCCAGGTCTATACATAGAGGCTGCTTCTGTGATGTGAACACATGAAGTTTCTCTAGACCCTCTAGTCCACACATGCCTCTTTGCCGCAAACAGGCTGTGAAATTTAATTAGCTCTTCATCCTTGACAGAGCTTGCTTCCTTCCGCTCTCTGTTGGAGTCTAAGCTAAGTCTGGACGTGCATCCACAAAAGTCTTCCCTTGGGTAACATTAGCCGTGCTGGGTTAACATTTCAGAACAAGGTCCGTGGTGCATCAGGGGGGGTTGGGATTGGGGGTGGAGGTATTGACCAGGAGGGGTTAGCCTGAATGTTTAAGATTTTATAAGAGCTGTGAATATGGGAAAGGAGGAATAACATTGGGCCTTGAAAGTTATAGGGTGCGTCATAGTAAGCATGCTCAGCTGTTGCTGACCAACAGCATGCTCCCTAGCTAAGCTGCTCAGAAGATGCTCTAACAGCATGGGAACTGGGAATTTTTTTTGCATTACATGCTTCCATATAGGTCCACTGTGGCTCGTGGGTATTTTTAAGGAGCATACCTGTTTTCTTAGATCAGACTGGCCGCACTGAAGCTAAATCTCATCATCATCACCATTGTTATCATCAGTGTAATAACATGTTTCTCAAAGATTCCAGAAACCTATTTGGAACAAAACATATTATCTCTGTGTCAGCATGTATGTGAGATAGAAAATGTGGGAGTATTCTGTTTGGTTTAACAGTCCTGCTGCAGTGCCCTGAGTGTAGGCTGTGGTACAATAAGCGAGCACTGTATTTGTGCTTGTGTCTCTATGAGCAGGTACTTGTGTAAGTGAATTTGACATTGTTGTTTGATTTTGGTATATACCAAAATAAAATGATTGCACAAAATTTACTCCCCGTTTCTCTTGCTTCTATTAGATGTGATGGAGCAGCCGGGTCTGTGGCCCCCAGTGTACAGGGCCCGAGGGCCTCCCACCCACATGCAGCATCCCGCTGTGTACTCTCGCTCCCAGTTTCTACGGCAACAAGAACTGTATGCACTCCAGCAACATCAGCAGCTGCAGCATCAGCAACATCCTGGCCCTCAGCAACCACCTCAACCACCACAGCAACACAGAGGAGTACACAGCATAGAGCCTCAGCACAGAAATACTCATAACCAGGCATGTTTTTAAAGGTTTTATGTATAATGCTAAAGTTGTATAGCAAATGGGGAAACATCAAATGGACTGGCTATGTATGATCGAAGACATTTTTTTCCCCACACATTGCAGGGGCCCCACACATTTCTGTCTTATCACTTCATGAGAAATGTGAAATGGTGAAGATTCTTCAAGATATCACTTTACTGTGACTTATTACTTGCCAGATATAACCGTCACAACAAAAACTAATACAATATCTGAGCTGAAGTAAAGTGTTAAGTTAACATTCTTAAAAAAAAACAGTACTAATACAACATGTGATAACTTAATCGCCATATAATTCAGATTGCCATTAGGATTCTATGTGCTGGAGGTTTCATAAATGCTAATATGCCTGCACATAGTGCACAACTATAGTGCTCATCAGTTAACTGTTTTTACACAGAGGGGAGTACAGAGTATTTGAAACCAGTGAGATATCATCTGAACGATCCCCCTATCAAAGCATTGCAGCCCCCATGGCTCCAAAGCTTCCTCATAATCTCTGCACAGTTCAAGGGTATTTCAGAGTATTAAGAATGGTACAGTGCAGCAATAGGGGACTAAGTACTATTGTATTACATTCAAAATCTAAACGCATTTCAGTCCAAATCTGTGTCAGATTCAGCAATGCACAGGCGTTCTGTTGATGCTGCTTTCATTCGTTACCATCAGTGCATTTCTCAGACTTTTTTGTTCTCCAAATTGTCTCTATTTGTTTGACATTTGGATGGAAAGACAGATCAAAAGCTCTTAATGGATTCACTTTGCCTTAATTTGCAACTCTCTTTATTTCAGATGCAGAAGAAACCTGAGGACCATGGAGCATGTGGCATGGAGTTGCAGGACATCCTGTCTGAGCCTAGGAACCCCAAAGCTACCAAGTCTTATACCTATGGCTCTTCAAACCGGGCATCATCACCTCCCAGGGCCTCTGCTGCACACATGTCACCTTGCTGTCAGTCGCCATGTATGCATCCTCATCCAAAAAGCACACCCTCCACCCCTTGTTCTGTCCCGAGTCCTGCCGCTACTGTGCCCTGCTCCCCTGCTATCAGCCCTGCCCCATCTCAATTACCCAATATAACAGAAACTCAGGACAAGAGAGCAAAGGGCCAGCCACCACAAGACTACCCTCAGTCTATGGAACCAGGTAAGACTCAGATTCATGTTATTGATTTGGATATAAAGCTTGAAACTATTGTATGTTACAAGTGCAGTTGACAGGATCTGGCTTCAGAACCTTGTGTGTCTACATCTATTGGATCTATGTAGAGATTATGCTGACAAATAGTTTTGCCTGGCTTAATGTCAGCCTTAGAGGCCTTTTGGAATTTGTGTTGTTGAGGTTCAAAGAAAACACATCAAACCGTCACACCAGTCTTTGTACGCCCACCTTCATGTCTTTTTTTCTGAAGCATAAGTGACTCCAGTCGTTCACTCTACAAATCAAGAACACCATATGTAGATCGTTATCCGCACTGAGCTACTCAACGCTCATGCAGGAACAATCTGGCTGCTTTTAGAATCTGTGGCTCTGTGTGGGTGGCTGCATTGGCAAGCGCATGATTGATTAAGCTGCGGAAAATGGCCGGCAGCTCGTCTTCCAAGCCCTGCCACCTCAGTAATGATGAGAATCACTTTGTCCAGAGACCTTGCCTCCTATAGTCTCTCTTTGTCCACAACTTTTTCTTTATCATTAACACCTCACTAAGTACTTTAGTGTGTCAGATGATATTAACGTGCCAGAGCAGTTGAAGAAATGCAGCACAGCTCTTCTTCAGAGCTTCTTCCCAACAGCTCTGCAGATGCCTAGTGTGGAAATGATCAGCTCAGCAAATCTAAGCAGATGTCCTCCTACAC
This sequence comes from Ameiurus melas, assembly GCA_012411365.1. NCBI lineage: Eukaryota > Metazoa > Chordata > Actinopteri > Siluriformes > Ictaluridae > Ameiurus > Ameiurus melas. Next base: position 26,234,754 of record CM022753.1, read on the forward strand.
GGGCTTCTCTCAGAAAATTCAGCATGTATAATATGCAATGTACTCTGTAGAGGTGATGAATTGTCTCAAAATTATTTTCTTTCCACAGATCTTCCACCTGGATACACCTATCCTTCAATTGCCATGGGATACAGAGGTGGGCCCTCCCCACAAGATGTACAGCTGGCTGAGCCAGCTGAGCTAGAAGCTGTTCCTGTTGAGCCTGTGGAGCATGCTCCAGCCCCTCTGTCCAGTATTGGAGAGGGGCCTGAGTGCCATGCAATAGTAAGGCCGATCACAGAGTCCCAGTTGCCAGTGGAGGAGAAAAATGAGGAAGATCTGGCACAAGAGCAGGCACGAAGTGCACTGGACCAAAGCAGAGAGACGGATCCAGTGGGCTGCTGTGTGCCTGTGGAGCATGAACAAGCACAGGGAGAAGCAGCAATGATTATTTGCCACCCTGAAGAGGCGTCAGCATGTGAAGCAACACATTGTCCTGGTAGTTGGTTAGAGGAACCAGTACATAAGGATTCTACCATAGTCTGTCAGGAGGAAGGTGACCTTCTTGAGCAGGACAGTGTTGTTTCTGAGCTGAAATCACAGACAGTACCAGCTCCCGAGCATCCATGTGTTCCAGTTAATCCTGACCTCCAGCCCAGCACAGCCACTGAGGTAGTGGCAGAAGAAACAGAAAAGGAAGCTCCAGAGGAAGACTGTGTACAGATCCTCTCTCCTCCATCTCCTATCAGTGCCACTTCCTTCCCACAACCAATTGTGCCAAGTTATTGGAGCCTGGAGCTCCTGATTGCCGCTGCCTTCTGTGGAGACTGCCCTCCCCCCTCCCCACCTGCTTCCACCACTTCTCAGGGCTGTGCCGGCCCCTTCTATGCCAGTACATATGGCATGGAGCTCCTTAGTGAGCTGGCTGATCTGGAGCGCCAACAGGAACACCACAGTGCAGAAAAAAGTGAAGGTGAGCTCTAGTGAGCAGAAGTCATGCTAGAAAACAGACTAGCAATGTACCTTACTAAAAATCCAAAAATAATATACCTGCAGAAAAGAGAAAGAAGTGGTTTGTCTTGTTCTAAAGAGCTTGCAGTCCCAAGGGATAGGGGAAACAAGCCGGGCTGCTGCTTCTACCCTTTGTACTGAGCGACATTCTATGGCTTTTTGTTTATGCAAACTCGTTTGATCCACACACTTTTCACAAACTGTGCTTTGTTTTCCATTTCTGAGCACAATCAAAACTTTGCTAAAGCTTGTTAGCATTGTTAAGGGTAATTAGCCCATTTGCACATTGGTCTAAAAATGGTTTAAAAGCTACTGATGTACTTATTTAATCATTTTAATCACTTGATTCAGAATACACAATGTAAATCTAATTTTAAATGTAACAGTCTTTGCTCTAATAAATAAATCATGCTGCTTCATAAAACAGTAATATGAATCCAGCTCCTGACTCACATAGCAAACCCCATTTTTTGGATGTTTAGGACCCCGGTGTCCTTAGAACTCAATAGTTGGTATCCTTTTCTTTTCCTGACACAGGACAAGAACAAATAATATTTGACCTCCAGAGTCTTGCTACCTTGGCAGTGGCTCGTGCCCTTGAGTTGGACTCCAAAGCAAACAGTATGGCAGATGCTGAGAAGCAGTGTCCAGCAAAAAGAACCCTCAACCTGCGGCGGAAATGCAATTGGACCCCTCGCCATGAGCCAGTAATTAACCTTGACTTCTTACCTGTTTATCCATGTTCATGCACTTCATTTTGCATTGATGTAATCTATATAAAAATTTTAATGCATACCAATATCCCAAAGATTTTTTTCTGATCGGCATGGTTACTGCTGCTCTCTAGGTTTGTCCTGTGAAGGGTGCTATGGACGCTATAGACAGTCAGGAACTGGCTATGCGAGTGAGGCTGGCAGATTTGCAACGGCGCTACAAAGAGAAGCAGAAGGAGTTAGTCAAGCTTCAGAGGAAGCACGAGCACCAGTAAGAACTGCCTTCCATCCCAGTCCAACTTCTCCTCAGTAAAAACATTTGTTTCTAGTTCTCTTAAAATAAATCACAAAGCCATCACTCAGAGTGTTCACTTAGGATCCTGCCAACCATGTTGGTGAATAAAATCACTGACCAAACGCTTTTGTTTTTTCTCTAGGAAAGAGGAGACTCCTCGCAGTCCTGCACGTCGGGGCCCTGGCCGACCACGAAAGCGGAAATCAACAGGTCTAGGGCCGGTGGCTCCCCCTGAGTCACAAAAGAAAGTCAAGTAAGTAATGTCTTCTTCTACATCAACACTTTAGATAAGCCCCTCATCTTAGACCAAACCTCATACTATAAACAGGAAACAGAGGAACTCATCTGACCCCAGTAATGAAGGCCAGCGAGCTGTGCAAAGGAGATGCCCTCACAATTTAAAGGATCTAGAATGTTTCTGTAAGAAACAGTGGGAAAATATTGCCAAGTCAAGATGTGCCACACTGAGACTCTTACCCAAAAAGACTGAATGATGTAGTAAAATCCAAAGGTTATTCTTCAAACTATTAGTTTAGGGGTGTGCACACTTATGAAACCAGGTTATTGTACATTTATTTTATTTTTTTTTTTACTTTCCTATTTTTCCCTAAAATGTTTCTGATTGTTTGTCACTTCGTTTTTATTTGTTGCAATTTCACACTGAGGGTGGAAAAAGTCCTGATATGATTTATCTTGGTTTAATTTTTATTCATACCAAAAACCTGCCATTTTAATAGAGGTATGTAGACTTTTTATATCCACTGTACTGTAGACTGTGATATGCGCATAAACATATGCTACAATTTATGTGAATTGGAGGTCAGACTAGCCTAAGGTCATACTGGTTCTTGTTCTCAGACAAGTGCGGTGTCTGTGGCTCCTTGGTTTACAAGTCAAGAGAGCCTGTTACTTTTCAATTGACACCATCATCAGGACCCATGTGCTCGCTCTCTCTCTCTCTCTCTCTCTCTCACTTCTGGTCTTTCTTACTATCTCTCTGGACCTTTGGGCAGTCTTCCATTGTGTTCCCAGCTGTCCTGCTGCTGTGTCACCTCCGTTCTGTTTCCGCCCTTGTAGTCATGTCCCCACGCTGGCCGCGACATGATACTGCGTGACAGTGACACTCAGACGCATGGGCAGTTAGCCAGAATCCCTTTAGCACATGCTAGAAAAGTGTGTGTGTATATGTGTGTGTGTGTGTAATGACTGGGATGTCTTGCTGCAGTCACCAGGCAAGCAGCCAGATTCTTTGTTTTAGATTCGTTTTGTCTTATTGTTCATAACACACGCTTTTCCTTCATGTTATCACTGTTTCTCAAAATTCCTTCGAGGTGGTACCTTACATAGAACCTTTCCTGAGACATTTTCTTTTCTTCTTGTGTTTTTCTTTCCTATATTTCACTTGAACATAACACATTTTATTTAGTATATTATGATAAAGGGAAATGGGATAGTGTGTATTAGCATCAGCTACATCTTGTGTAATTTCTTTTACCAACAGACAATGAGCTGTGTGTGTGTGTGTGTGTGTGTGAGAATGAGTACAACTCCTTGATAATCAGTTCTGTTTAATTAGATGCTGGGAGAGCTCCCAATAGGGAGGGGCCATGTCACATCATGTTTGTCATTGCATGGTGCAGCAGAACTTGCCTCATGGGGACAACACAGCACTGAAGCCCCTGTCCCCAGCTTGTCAATCATGCTGCCCCAGGCCACGATATCACATACACAAACACACAGAAATACACATACACAGACGTTTAGCACAAATACAAATAGACACACCGAAGGTAAGCTACAAAAAACACACTCTAATTCGATTATATAAGATGCAGTACATGCGGGAGAAAAATGTCACTGAGATTTCCCTCTTTTGCACAAAGGGCTCCGCTTGCATTTCACATTAAGCTCCCAGTAACAAATGGCACAGCAAAGGTAGGAGGGAGGTTAATCTCTTTGTTTGAGTGCAGCCTGCCACACGTTTGTCCGCTTCTTTGGGCACGTTGCCAGGGAAATGCAAGGGCATTCTTGCTGTAAGACAGAAGCGCCATGGCGCTGACGTGGAAATGCAGACCAAATGCTCAACGACAGAAATGTGCAATTGCTGTATTTCTTCACAGAGTGTGCAAGTGTTGTGTTTTAAAAACCTGTGGCATTGTTTCAATGACAGGACCGTGGGGGTGGTGCTGCTGACAGAGGACTCGGGTAGAGGAGGTGGGGATTTGATGAAGAAGAGGAGGCTGTCCAATCGGAGCTTTGGTCGTCTTGGAGCCGTACAGGTTACTCTCCCTTCCTCAGTGGGTTCATCATGTCGTTATCTATCAGTGATCTTTATTCCCACATGCCTCATGCACTTCCATTATGGTTTGCTTAACATTATGTCCCTGTAATTCTTTTTGTCTTTCAGGGGAAGATGCAATCCACTCAAAAGAGCAGCCTTCACGTGCATCACATGGCACAGCTGAAGTCCAAACCTGCTGTCAGTAGAACCATCCGGGACCGTGAAACCTTGGGGTCTGCCCACTTGTACGCTTCTCAGCGCAGCCCAAAAGCGGATTCCAGACTCTCTAACATAACAGCCAACGAGTCTGAAGGCCAAAGTGACACAGGTCAGATACGTTCACTGTCTACATGCTGTTTATACGTGTGAATTTGGCGTTAGAGACTATGTCTCTGTGTACAGGCAGTGGAGACAGCGGCACTCAGGAGAGCTGGAAGGGCCTGAGGAAAAGTAAGAAGAAGAGTGAGGCAGCTTTAAATCGAGCATCAGCTTGTGTGCAGCAGCCTCGGGCCAGAGGACAGGATGCGACAGAGGACGGGGAAACATTCGCAGAGGATACAGAGTCTTCTGAGCAAGGTGAGTCTCACCTATTTAATCATCAGCCTTTGAGAAAACCCCAGGAATGTCCTTATTGTACGAGCATATTTGAATATATCTGATCATTGTCTATGGATAAGCACAGACACGGAAGCATTATGATCTAAATTGAAAAAAATTAAAGTCTCAGTAATGCACAGACAATTAAGAAATTCTCTGAATGAGTGTGCCCCCAGTGGTCATGTGAGGAGATGTTAATTTGTTAATGCTGACAAGTGAAAGACAAGAGTGTGTGAGATTGTGTGTGCGGAGGTGAGTGAGAGGGTGTTGATGAATGGCTTGTAAATTACAAGAGTGCCTGGGGGTGTGTGGACACCTGACACCTCTCAGTCTAGCCTCTTGCTGGCAGACACACAGACACAGCTGCAGCCTGCCATCTCATACGACATCTCAACAGCTGACTGGGCATTAACACCTACTGCTACACACACATGCACATGCACAGATACTGCACAGACTACACATAATTAACGCGGAGAGGTTGATGACTCCTGCATCAAAAAATGTAATTCTCTGGAACTACAATCTCACTGTGATTCACCTTCTGTTTCTATGGATCCCACAAGGATATTGTCAAAAAAATTTAACTTCCCAAAAATATTTTGTAAATCTATTGCTTCAGTGGATAATCTTACCTGGATACTGTAGACTTGTACATTCTAAGAACTGCTGCTATAATCATAAAAACATAAAGACCCTGGACACTTATTGCATATATATTTCATTCATAAGGGATCTAAATCTGTATCCAGATTTCTGCAGTGCTGCTTTGTGACAATATCTACTGTTAAATGCACTATACAAATTAAATTGAATTGCACTTCATATTATCGAGATTAGGGTTGGAGTCATGTGAAGAATATGATGTATATTTTATTTGAAAATGGGTTTTGCAATAGATCATGTTTTAGTGAAACTGCATGCAAAAACATTGCTGTTTATCCCACAGAAGAGGAGGAAGCAGAGGGCAGTTACAACATCGATGCAAGCCATACCATCAAAGTCCCACCTTTCAGGGAGCTCCTATCCAGCTCCATTCTAAAAGACCCCTCCCCTTCCTCTATTGTGAAACTGGAAGTCAATCAGAAGGCAAAGAATAAAAGAGAACGTCAAGAGCTGTACGGTGAGTACAAAACCCACAAACACTATTTACTTATTCGTTGTGTTTGTATTTGTCTAATTAGTGAACCCCTGCAGGTTCCCAGCTTCGCTCAAATACAGACGGTGAAGTGAAAGTGAAGAAAAGGCCCCACTGCAGGTCAGCACCAGACAATGCAGCGAAGACCTTGGAGGTGAGGAGGAGACCAGGTCGTCCCAGACTGCAGGAAAAGCTGTGGGCTGGTCACTATCGTAAACCTTCAGGTCTCTTGTCTTTCTCCACCACCAGCGAGAGGCTGAGGAGAGCCACACGGAAGAGCTCCATGCTCCGTGGAGTTCTTAGCAAGGTAATAGGAAGTTTATTCATGATGAAGTTAAATAATAATGAGCCATGCGTTCAACACACTCTTGAAAATGACAGTAATGGGGACTCTGTGGAAACTCTTAAAGAACAACAACAAAGCTTTCTTTATCAAGAAATGTTCCAAGTAGAGCCTTTTTTTAAAAGAGTCCTTGTAGAAAATCAGAACCATTAACCATCCAAAGAACCCATGAGCAACCTGAGTGTAGGGTTACATTGGTATAGCGAAGTGACTTTCCTAATATGTACCTCATGCTTTGCTCCAGCTGTTCAGTGATTATGTGTATGTACAACATGCCCATGTACAAGAAAATCTGATATTGTATATAAATAACTCAATAATTGGATCTCCATTTTGATGCATGCATACATCATATGCATTAGCTTTTCAACCTGCCAATATAGCCAGTGAAATACGTGCATGAAATAAACATTTTAACCTTTTTTCTACACATTGAGTCATTTTACTGGCTCTTAATGCTGTGCTTCTGTGGTTTTTTAGAGCAAATTTCTGCTCTTGGACATCAAACAGATTTTCCATCACTACCAACAAACAATGATACTATCTGTATCTGTTTATAAGTGGGCACAGCCTAACACTGGAAAAAACATTGGAATAACACCCAGAGCTAGAAATGTCAGCACTATCTGTGGATTCTGGCTTTATTATCAGACATTATTTTTTTTAAGTTTCATTTTTATTGAACATTTCTGCTGAACACTTCTGATGAACATTTCTACAGAACATTTCTACATTTCTGCTAAACATTTCTGCTAAACATTTCTAATTACCATTTCTGCTAAAAGTTTCTGCTGAACATTTCTGCTAAACATTTCTAATGACCATTTCTGCTAAAAGTTTCTGCTGAACATTTCTGCTAAACGTTTCTAATTACCGTTTCTGCTAAACCTTTCTGCTCAACATTTCTGCTAAACATTTCTAATGACCATTTCTGCTAAACATTTCTAATGAACATTTCTGCTAAAAGTTTCTGCTAAACATTTCTGCTGAACATTTCTGCTAAACATTTCTAATGACCATTTCTGCTAAAAGTTTCTGCTAAACGTTTCTGCTGAACATTTCTGCTGAACATTTCTAATTACCATTTCTGCTAAACATTTCTGCTAAACGTTTCTGCTGAACATTTCTGCTGAACATTTCTGCTAAACATTTCTAATTACCATTTCTGCTAAAAGTTTCTGCTAAACGTTTCTGCTGAACATTTCTGCTGAACATTTCTGCTAAACATTTCTAATGACCATTTCTGCTAAAAGTTTCTGCTGAACATTTCTGCTAAACGTTTCTAATTACCGTTTCTGCTAAACCTTTCTGCTAAACATTTCTAATGACCATTTCTGCTAAACATTTCTAATGAACATTTCTGCTAAAAGTTTCTGCTAAACATTTCTGCTGAACATTTCTGCTAAACATTTCTAATGACCATTTCTGCTAAAAGTTTCTGCTAAACGTTTCTGCTGAACATTTCTGCTAAACATTTCTAATTACCATTTCTGCTAAAAGTTTCTGCTAAACGTTTCTGCTGAACATTTCTGCTGAACATTTCTGCTAAACATTTCTAATGACCATTTCTGCTATACATTTCTAATGACCATTTCTGCTAAATATTTCTGCTAAACCTTTTTGCTAAACGTTTCTGCTGAACATTTCTGCTAAACATTTCTAATGACCATTTCTGCTAAAAGTTTCTGCTGAACATTTCTGCTAAACATTTCTAATTACCATTTCTGCTAAAAGTTTCTGCTAAACGTTTCTGCTGAACATTTCTGCTGAACATTTCTGCTAAACCTATCTAATGACCATTTCTGCTAAACATTTCTAATGACCATTTCTGCTAAAAGTTTCTGCTAAACATTTCTGCTGAACATTTCTGCTGAACATTTCTGCTAAACCTATCTAATGACCATTTCTGCTAAACATTTCTGCTGAACATTTCTAATGAACATTTCTGCTAAACCTTTCTGCTAGACATTTCTGCTAAACCTATCTAATGACCATTTCTGCTAAACATTTCTAATTACCATTTCTGCTAAAAGTTTCTGCTAAACGTTTCTAATGAACATTTCTGCTGAACATTTCTGCTAAACCTTTCTGCTAAACATTTCTAATGACCATTTCTGCTAAACATTTCTGCTGAACATTTCTGCTGAACATTTCTAATGAACATTTCTGCTAAACGTTTCTGCTAGACATTTCTGCTAAACCTATCTAATGACCATTTCTGCTAAACATTTCTAATTACCATTTCTGCTAAACGTTTCTAATGAACATTTCTGCTAAACCTTTCTGCTAAACATTTCTGCTGAACATTTCTATTGACCATTTCTGCTAAACATTTCTGCTGAACATTTCTGCTAAACATTTCTAATGACCATTTCTGCTAAATATTTCTGCTAAACGTTTCTGCTAAACGTTTCTGCTGAACATTTCTGCTGAACATTTCTGCTAAACATTTCTAATGACCATTTCTGCTAAATATTTCTGCTAAACGTTTCTGCTAAACGTTTCTGCTGAACATTTCTGCTAAACATTTCTAATTACCATTTCTGCTAAAAGTTTCTGCTGAACATTTCTGCTAAACGTTTCTAATTACCGTTTCTGCTAAACCTTTCTGCTAAACATTTCTAATGACCATTTCTGCTAAACATTTCTAATGAACATTTCTGCTAAAAGTTTCTGCTAAACATTTCTGCTGAACATTTCTGCTAAACATTTCTAATGACCATTTCTGCTAAAAGTTTCTGCTAAACGTTTCTGCTGAACATTTCTGCTAAACATTTCTAATTACCATTTCTGCTAAAAGTTTCTGCTAAACGTTTCTGCTGAACATTTCTGCTGAACATTTCTGCTAAACATTTCTAATGACCATTTCTGCTATACATTTCTAATGACCATTTCTGCTAAATATTTCTGCTAAACCTTTCTGCTAAACGTTTCTGCTGAACATTTCTGCTAAACATTTCTAATTACCATTTCTGCTAAACGTTTCTGCTAAACGTTTCTGCTGAACATTTCTGCTGAACATTTCTGCTAAACATTTCTAATGACCATTTCTGCTAAAAGTTTCTGCTGAACATTTCTGCTAAACATTTCTAATTACCATTTCTGCTAAAAGTTTCTGCTAAACGTTTCTGCTGAACATTTCTGCTGAACATTTCTGCTAAACCTATCTAATGACCATTTCTGCTAAACATTTCTAATGACCATTTCTGCTAAAAGTTTCTGCTAAACATTTCTGCTGAACATTTCTGCTGAACATTTCTGCTAAACCTATCTAATGACCATTTCTGCTAAACATTTCTGCTGAACATTTCTAATGAACATTTCTGCTAAACCTTTCTGCTAGACATTTCTGCTAAACCTATCTAATGACCATTTCTGCTAAACATTTCTAATTACCATTTCTGCTAAAAGTTTCTGCTAAACGTTTCTAATGAACATTTCTGCTGAACATTTCTGCTAAACCTTTCTGCTAAACATTTCTAATGACCATTTCTGCTAAACATTTCTGCTGAACATTTCTGCTGAACATTTCTAATGAACATTTCTGCTAAACGTTTCTGCTAGACATTTCTGCTAAACCTATCTAATGACCATTTCTGCTAAACATTTCTAATTACCATTTCTGCTAAACGTTTCTAATGAACATTTCTGCTAAACCTTTCTGCTAAACATTTCTGCTGAACATTTCTATTGACCATTTCTGCTAAACATTTCTGCTGAACATTTCTGCTAAACATTTCTAATGACCATTTCTGCTAAATATTTCTGCTAAACGTTTCTGCTAAACGTTTCTGCTGAACATTTCTGCTGAACATTTCTGCTAAACATTTCTAATTACCATTTCTGCTAAACGTTTCTGCTAAACGTTTCTGCTGAACATTTCTGCTAAACATTTCTAATGACCATTTCTGCTAAAGGTTTCTGCTGAACATTTCTGCTAAACATTTCTAATTACCATTTCTGCTAAAAGTTTCTGCTAAACGTTTCTGCTGAACATTTCTGCTGAACATTTCTGCTAAACCTATCTAATGACCATTTCTGCTAAACATTTCTAATGACCATTTCTGCTAAAAGTTTCTGCTGAACATTTCTGCTGAACATTTCTGCTGAACATTTCTGCTAAACCTATCTAATGACCATTTCTGCTAAACATTTCTGCTGAACATTTCTGCTGAACAGTTCTGCTAAACCTATCTAATGACCATTTCTGCTAAACATTTCTGCTGAACATTTCTGCTGAACATTTCTAATGAACATTTCTGCTAAACCTTTCTGCTAGACATTTCTGCTAAACCTATCTAATGACCATTTCTGCTAAACATTTCTAATTACCATTTCTGCTAAAAGTTTCTGCTAAACGTTTCTAATGAACATTTCTGCTGAACATTTCTGCTAAACCTATCTAATGACCATTTCTGCTATACATTTCTAATGACCATTTCTGCTAAATATTTCTGCTAAACCTTTCTGCTAAACATTTCTGCTAAACATTTCTATTGACCATTTCTGCTAAACATTTCTGCTGAACATTTCTGCTAAACATTTCTAATGACCATTTCTGCTAAATATTTCTGCTAAACCTTTCTGCTAAACATTTCTGCTAAACATTTCTGCTAAACATTTCTAATGACCATTTCTGCTAAATATTTCTGCTAAACGTTTCTGCTAAACGTTTCTGCTGAACATTTCTGCTGAACATTTCTGCTAAACATTTCTAATTACCATTTCTGCTAAACGTTTCTGCTAAACGTTTCTGCTGAACATTTCTGCTAAACATTTCTAATGACCATTTCTGCTAAAAGTTTCTGCTGAACATTTCTGCTAAACATTTCTAATTACCATTTCTGCTAAAAGTTTCTGCTAAACGTTTCTGCTGAACATTTCTGCTGAACATTTCTGCTAAACCTATCTAATGACCATTTCTGCTAAACATTTCTAATGACCATTTCTGCTAAAAGTTTCTGCTAAACATTTCTGCTGAACATTTCTGCTGAACATTTCTGCTAAACCTATCTAATGACCATTTCTGCTAAACATTTCTGCTGAACATTTCTGCTGAACAGTTCTGCTAAACCTATCTAATGACCATTTCTGCTAAACATTTCTGCTGAACATTTCTGCTGAACATTTCTAATGAACATTTCTGCTAAACCTTTCTGCTAGACATTTCTGCTAAACCTATCTAATGACCATTTCTGCTAAACATTTCTAATTACCATTTCTGCTAAAAGTTTCTGCTAAACGTTTCTAATGAACATTTCTGCTGAACATTTCTGCTAAACCTATCTAATGACCATTTCTGCTATACATTTCTAATGACCATTTCTGCTAAATATTTCTGCTAAACCTTTCTGCTAAACATTTCTGCTAAACATTTCTATTGACCATTTCTGCTAAACATTTCTGCTGAACATTTCTGCTAAACATTTCTAATGACCATTTCTGCTAAATATTTCTGCTAAACCTTTCTGCTAAACATTTCTGCTAAACATTTCTGCTAAACATTTCTAATGACCATTTCTGCTAAATATTTCTGCTAAACGTTTCTGCTAAACGTTTCTGCTGAACATTTCTGCTGAACATTTCTGCTAAACATTTCTAATTACCATTTCTGCTAAACGTTTCTGCTAAACGTTTCTGCTGAACATTTCTGCTAAACATTTCTAATGACCATTTCTGCTAAAGTTTCTGCTGAACATTTCTGCTAAACATTTCTAATTACCATTTCTGCTAAAAGTTTCTGCTAAACGTTTCTGCTGAACATTTCTGCTGAACATTTCTGCTAAACCTATCTAATGACCATTTCTGCTAAACATTTCTAATGACCATTTCTGCTAAAAGTTTCTGCTAAACATTTCTGCTGAACATTTCTGCTGAACATTTCTGCTAAACCTATCTAATGACCATTTCTGCTAAACATTTCTGCTAAACATTTCTAATGACCATTTCTGCTAAATATTTCTGCTAAACCTTTCTGCTAAACGTTTCTGCTGAACATTTCTGCTGAACATTTCTGCTAAACATTTCTAATTACCATTTCTGCTAAACGTTTCTGCTAAACGTTTCTGCGACAATTTGTGCTAAACATTTCTAATGACCATTTCTGCTAAAAGTTTCTGCTGAACATTTCTGCTAAACATTTCTAATTACCATTTCTGCTAAAAGTTTCTGCTAAACGTTTCTGCTGAACATTTCTGCTGAACATTTCTGCTAAACCTATCTAATGACCATTTCTGCTAAACATTTCTAATGACCATTTCTGCTAAAAGTTTCTGCTAAACATTTCTGCTGAACATTTCTGCTGAACATTTCTGCTAAACCTATCTAATGACCATTTCTGCTAAACATTTCTGCTAAACATTTCTAATGACCATTTCTGCTAAATATTTCTGCTAAACCTTTCTGCTAAACGTTTCTGCTGAACATTTCTGCTGAACATTTCTGCTAAACATTTCTAATTACCATTTCTGCTAAACGTTTCTGCTAAACGTTTCTGCTGAACATTTCTGCTAAACATTTCTAATGACCATTTCTGCTAAAAGTTTCTGCTGAACATTTCTGCTAAACATTTCTAATTACCATTTCTGCTAAAAGTTTCTGCTAAACATTTCTGCTGAACATTTCTGCTGAACATTTCTGCTAAACCTATCTAATGACCATTTCTGCTAAAAATTTCTGCTGAACATTTCTGCTGAACATTTCTAATGAACATTTCTGCTACACCTTTCTGCTAGACATTTCTGCTAAACCTATCTAATGACCATTTCTGCTAAACATTTCTAATTACCATTTCTGCTAAAAGTTTCTGCTAAACGTTTCTAATGAACATTTCTGCTGAACATTTCTGCTAAACCTATCTAATGACCATTTCTGCTATACATTTCTAATGACCATTTCTGCTAAATATTTCTGCTAAACCTTTCTGCTAAACATTTCTGCTAAACATTTCTATTGACCATTTCTGCTAAACATTTCTGCTGAACATTTCTGCTAAACATTTCTAATGACCATTTCTGCTAAATATTTCTGCTAAACCTTTCTGCTAAACATTTCTGCTAAACATTTCTGCTAAACATTTCTAATGAACATTTCTACTGCACCTTTCTGTTGAACATTTCTGCTAAACCTTTCTAAATCGCCTTTTCTGTTTTGTCTTCCCCTCCCTTTCCCAAAAATAAAAACAAATTGAGCAACAGCAGTAAACATTCAAAGGTTTTTCTTTTTATACAATGGAATACAAAGTTAAAAAATATAGAAATTTATAATCGGACCTAACTATAGATGAGTGTGTGATGTTTTTTGTTTTTTTTTAATGTTTATCCTGTTCATACAATTACTATATTCGCTTGTTCCTGTGGTTTTTTGGTTTTGTTTTGTTTTTTTTAACAAAATCAGTTGGTTCTGTTTCTCAAAATATAAACAAACTTATAGTATAATTTAAGCCACAATTGCTAGGTAGGTAGAATGAATGAATGGATCACACCGGATTGTGTCGTGAGTCATGTTCATCTTCATCTGTAAGCTACATATGTTACTGCTGACTCACATGAAAATAAAAACATCCTTCTTCCATGACTTTTTGTTGCATTCAGAGGGATTCCAGTCCTGGTATACACCACGCCTATTGTATCTTTTCTGAATCTGAATGATGTATTAATATACATTATTATATATTTAGTATACATGCACTTTTGTACTTATGTACATGTACTCCTACTACTCTATATCTGTGACAAAAAGTTTGCTTAGCTTCTGTGACTCAGGGTCCTGATTTTTGTCTCTGTTTCTTTCATCACTTTCTCTAATGCTACAGACAAAAAGTGGTTGGTCAGCTGTGGTCCAGTCTCCTCAGAGTGATGACACCTGTAAACGGAGGACCAGATTTCGACAGGTAGATACACAAGAGGGCATATTTCCAAAGGCAAATGTTTCACTTGGTGAAACAAGATTTTTTTTACTGTGATAACTATACGTTTCAGCAGTAATGATGTGTTATTACTAAAACCCTAGCACAGCTTGTGTGCACAATAAAAAATGAACACGGGAGCCATTGCTTTAATTTGAATGTATTGATTTCAAAGATGTGTATGTGAATTTGTCATTGTCTGTGCCCCCTTATTGTATGGTTCACTTTGTGTGTGTGGTGTAGTCTAAAGGGCGTGCAGTCAGTCGTCTATTGGAGAGCTTTGCAGCAGACGATGGTTTCCAGCTGGGTGGAGACAGCAGCTTCTCCGATGAGGACGAGGAGAACTCTTCGTCAAGCACTAGAAATTCTCCAGGTAACTATCAGCTTGGAAAATAAATTTCTGCTAAGCGTTTGACAGACTGATTGACAGACGGATTTCCCTTGATTAAATGCATATGTGCGAGATTTGCTCAGGGTGTATACCTCAGGAGGCTGTACACACCTACAGGATGGACAGAAATCCCTCACAAACCAAAGAATAGAGAAGTTGCAGAATGCTGCCTTATTGCATTTTTTTCACCATCTTTATACTGAGAACTTCCTCCACCTTGTTGGGATTGGGCTTGTCATGCACCTCCATCATGCTCCTCAAATTTAATATTTTTTTCATCTTTATTTAAATAGTTGCTGGTGTAATTTGCATGACTTCTCATATATATTGCTTCTTGTGTGTGTGTGTGTGTGTGTGTGTGTGTGTGTGTGTGTGTGTGTGTCATTGAGATAATTGTAATAGTAGCACCATGTCCTTGGACTGAATCCAGAATATACAGCATACACTATGACTATGTTTTTAATAATAATTGCAATTTGATTCTGTGTATTTTTCTTCTGCCCTCAGCTCCTCCAAACTGTGTGCTGACCAAAGACCTGCTGACTGAAGGACTCAAAATACTCATCAGTAAAGAAGATGAGCTTCTGTACGCCGCCCGCGTGAGAACTCTGGATCTGCCTGACATGTGAGCACGATGCAAACACACTGTGTGTTTATCATCCAACACTAAAAGATAGCACCAAATGTTAGACATTGAATATACATATAAATGCTCTATATAGAGAGTTGTGGAAATTTCAGATGCACTTGAGCAAATTGGTTTCACCCTGGTTTAAAAGAGCAGCATGCAGCAGAGGGTCAGTCACAGAAAGCGAGTGAGAGAAGTGGAGCCGGACATGGGAAGTCAAGCATTACACACACAGCTGAAAATAACTCCTTTGTACTCTCTCCTCCTCCCTCTCTCTGTTTCTCTCAGCTACAGCATTGTTATCGATGGAGAGAGAGGAAACCGCCCCAGAATCTACTCCCTGGAGCAGCTCTTGCAGGAAGCAGTGAGTTCTTGTTCAAATTGCAGCACAAGCCCAGGCTTTAGCCTCTCAGGACTATCCTCTTACACACACACACACACACACACACTCACACCCTTTCCTCCATAGCTACCACTTACACCGCCCCCCACTATTTTCACCACATCCTACTAAATATCCCCTTCCATCAGAGCCTCACACTCAGCCATATCCTCTTCCACTAAGGTCTCTCATCAGAAACCATTTCTCTTGTGTCGCCCCCTTCACCCAACACCAGATCCCAGGAAAGCCCCTCTCAGCTCACACCTCCTCATTAAATGTAATATCCATTAGCCTAATGAACACCTTCCTTCTTCTCTTCCTGTAATGACCATTATGAAACTGCTGCAGTTCAGTCTCTTTAGAGCCTCCTCCTCATTATAAAACATGCCACCCTTCCATTAGAACCACATCCCTAAGAACCAGCACTTACATCTCACAGCTCAGCTATATTTGAGTTAACTTCTGTCAGCTTCTGTCCTCTTTGTCAATATATTTGATATATTTCACTAAGCTTCCTCTGGCCTGAAATGATAGATAGAGAAACGTGTCAAGTTCTTCTTCTTCTTTGTGTGTTCAGAGCTGAACTCATGGGGTTATGCTAACATTACTGTTTATCTAAGCCACCAATGAAATGGCCTCTAATGATACACTGTAAACCGCAGAGTATTCTTGGCTAGCATTCTTTTTTCCTCCCACTATGTGTTTCCTTGTGCCTGTTAGGGAGTGGAGGGGAGCGTTTATTGCTGACTATTGTTTTGCATAGTTATCAAATTCTGGTCACACCTCACTGGCAAATGAGTTGTCGAAATCTTGTGAGGAAAGTGTCAATAGATAAACCTGATATGACTATTAGGAATGATTATGTAAACAGTTACACTTTGAACAGGAACCAGTTAAATTCAAGCGTCACTGTATAAATAGTATTTTCATTTTACGTACATCTCTAATTCATGTAACCTAAATAGTTTTTGTTCCATTAAAAAACGTTTATGGGTACCCCTATCAACGACATTGCTGAGGCATGACAAGACATGTTTAATTGTCCCTGATAGTCCATTTAATCCTCTCTCACACCCATCCGTAAGATCAAATGCATAAATCGTGGACACAAACAAACATACATATATATATATATATATCCAGACCTTTTATGCACTTAATTTGTCATGAAATAATGAGTAAACAGGCCACAACTGGCCTAGAAACTGCTTATCAGTCACTTATCCAATGACTTTTGAGCCTGTGAAAATGTAAAAAAGGCTGTAGTTACTAAACAGTATTAAACAATATTTTTAGTAAACCCCTTGAATTAAACCTGAAAGTGTACACTTTAATTCACATCTTCGTTGCTTCATTTCGAATCTATTGTGTTGGTGTACAGAGGCAAAATTCTGAAAATTGTGTCACTGTCCAAATATTTATGGAAATAACTGTAATATTTTATAATATGGATCCTTGTCTGTTTTTTCTTACAGGAAATTGTTAACATTTATGACAGTCCAAAGTTTAGACATAAGGAAAATTTGCATACATACATATATATATATATATATATATACATATATATATATATATATATATATATATATATATATATATATATATATATATATATATATATATATATATATGTATGCATGTATGTATGTATAATTATTATTATTATTTTTTTTTTTTTAACATACTCTCCTGGACTCTTCCCGTAGCTCTTCATATATACTTATATTTCATAAGTTCTGCATTGGGTTAGTTGAATCTAGCCCAGCTCTCACATACAAACCCACTCAAGACACATGTGCCGTGCACACACACTCACAGTCACACATACAGTTGTTGTGCAGCTGCTCCACTGAGTAAACAGCAGTCTCCCAGCAGCTGGATCTAATTACACATGCACTTCTGCTTTCCCTATCCTTCCATGACTCAAGTAAACTTTTACCTTTGACTTCAATCTACTACCTCCCACATACACATTGAGGAAAACCTCAATCCCTCTCACTTGTCACAATCCAGTTTCACACCTCATCAGTGAAAAATTACCTGTAACCATAGCAACCCTAAATTAAGGCAACTTGAAAGAGGGCCTTGGCAAATGGCAGATGCTGAGCCCTGTCTGCATTGTGGAAAGGGAGAAATGCTGGCAACCTGCAATCACAGCCCTCCCATTCACAGACTCTTTAGTATTACTCAGCAAGTCGGGGTTTACCACATCACAGCTTCCGCTGCTTTCAGGCCTGACTGGCATGCTGGCATGAGATAAGTGCTGCTTTCAGCACTGCCACAGTGACTGGTGTGTGTGTGCAAGTGCATGTACTTGTGTTTGTAGCTGTCTGTTTTGCTATCTGACTTTCTTTTCTGGGTCCAAACACTTCTTTGTCTTGGACTGGCACTGACTAGCAGCGGTGTGTTTTTGTGTGCGTACCAGGTTTTGGATGTGCGTCCTGAAACAGAGGCAGTGCTGACTGAAGAAACAAGAGTGTGCGCTTTCTGGAGTGAGCGCTCGCGATGCCTTTACCCAGGCTATGTGCGAAGGGGTGAGAAAACTGGAATTTCTCTTAACTGCATTATTATTGGACTACCCGTTTTGGTTATACTATGTTTGTGCACATGCTTGTCAGATTATGGACTTCCTGAAGTTATGGAATTTTGTGTTTTCATGTTTCGTGCACTCTTAATAGGTGGCTCTAATGATGAATGTAAGCCAGGTGGAGTGATGGTAGAGTTTGATGATGGGGACAGAGGATGGATCTCTCTCCGCAACATTCGTCTCCTTCCACCTGGATACCAGATTCATTGTGGGTCCCTTAGATTCTCTCCACAAACAAAAACTGTTAACATGGCATTACATTATTTAGTCAAATATATAATCCAAATACACAAAAAATGCATATAAAATTAGATTGATCTTTTGTTACTGATCTGATTTCAATATTCTGCCAAATTTGTAATGCACTTCCTCAACGTTGGTAGATGCCGAGTCCAGTCCTTCTCTGGTCTCCAGTGATCGATCAGACAAGATTGGTTCATGTCAAGAGGGAAGAACCTCACAGATTGACAGATCATCTGAGAAAACAACTAGCACAGAGGAAGCCAGAACCAAGGAAAAGCCAATGAGAAAACCAGGTATGTTTTATCTTAGAAGCATACATGTAGCCAAAAGTGTGTTTCAAAATACAACAAAAAATATGCACCAAATATATTTTTTGATCAATCATCCTTAAATCTATAGTAAAGACATGGTTTGATATATTATTTATCAGGAAGACCTAAAGGTTCAGGTCTGAAGAGGTTTATCTCAGATGGTGTCTCCAAAACCTCAGCATCTCCACTTACCTGGCCATCAATAGCTCAGCCTAGAAAGAGAGCGCCTGTCAATTTGTTTCAACTTAATGGTTCAGCAACTAAGAAGACGCTGAAAAACAGGGAGGCAGTGTTTCCTCATGCTTCAGTCTCTGTGACAACATCAGCCAAATGCATCTTCAATAGCAGGTCCTTTGAGGTGGACTCTTTTAGTAGTATTGCTAATGGCTACTCGTCTTTCTGCAGCCAGACCTCTGGTATGCCTGTAGAGGGCAGGAGCAGCCCCTATGGGCAGGGTAGAAAGTCTGAGGAATCTGACATGCCTCGGGGAAGGAAAAATGAATTTTTGATCAAGCTGGATCATGAGGGAGTAATGAATCCCAAGAACAAGAGCAGCAAGGCTCTGCTAATGTTAGGAGGGTCTGGGTTTGGTTCTAAAGGTATAGGTGCCCCACCCAAGCCTGAAGCCTATTCTCACCCAGTCCTGTTGGTAAAGGACAAAAGGAAGGGAGACAGTTCTCGGGCAGAGCTCCTTCCAATCCAGAGAAAGCCATCCCCATCCCTGCTAATAGGCAAGCATGGAGACATGGGCCTTAGTTGCCACAGGGACTGCCACAGCTCTTATTCAGACATGGATGATGAAGATGAAGAAGAAGAGGAAAGGAGAAGAAGTGAGTCCGTTCTGGTCCCAGCCTCTGGTGGCATGAGGATGGCTGGTCATTTCCTCTCCCACCTCTCTGTTTCCTCATCTTCTTCAGGTTCATCTAGCTCTTCTAGTTCAGGCTCTATTTCCAGCTCCAGCGTCTGCTCCTCTGACAATGACTCCTCCTATAGCTCTGAGGATGATGAGAACTCCACACTGCTCCTACAGAGCTGCCTAACCCCCCACCACTCCCTGCTTCATCCCCATAAAGCTCCTACCGGACCCCCACAGCGTTCATTTGTAGCCAAAGCTATGGCTGTCTCCAGTGCCAAAGGTGGGAATGTTGACAGTGCTACACGCAAGCCCCTGAAGAGGAAAGAATGCCTCAGTTCATCTTCCAAATCCTCTAAAGACCTGGTCAAGAGACAAAAACTCTTGGCTGACCATAGCAAGCCCAAAGTATCTTCCTGCATGCCAGCAAGCCAACTGTGGAGATGGTCCGGGAATCCCACCCAGGTAAGGCAGGAATTGCTCAAACATATCTTATGTCTGTCTTATATCTGTCCAAATCCTATCAGTCAGTTATAGCTTATATTCACAATTTTCATACAAACATGTTGTGTCAAAAATAATATTTCTTGTTCTCAAGAGACGTGGGCTAAAAGGGAAAGCTCGTAAGCTCTACTATAAGTCCATAGTCCGTGGCAGGGACACGGTGCATGTAGGAGACTGTGCAGTGTTCCTGTCAGCTGGCCGACCCCACCTCCCCTACATTGGCCGCATTGAGAGCTTCTGGGAGTCCTGGAGCAGCAGCATGGTAGTGAAGGTCAAGTGGTTCTACCATCCTGAAGAGACCAATCTTGGCAAGAGACATCATGATGGCAAGGTAAACATGACAAGGTCTTGAACTATGACTTAGTAGCCTAGTTTTCTCCAAGAGATATGATATTTGCAGATTTAAAAAAAATATATTTCTTCCCCATCAGCATGCCCTCTATCAATCATGCCATGAAGATGAGAATGACGTGCAGACAATCTCTCATAAGTGCCAGGTTGTGAGCCGTAAGGAATATGAGCATCTGAACCACAACAGGAAGCCTGGAAGCAACCTTCAGGACCTCTACTACCTGGCCGGCACCTATGACCCTACCAGTGGCCAGCTGCTCCCTGCAGACGGAGTATCTATCCTCTGCTAGCTTTGGTCTGTGGGTAATGACAATCTAGCATTTTGTCTGAGTAGGGATTTGACAAGAGACCAACCAGTCAAGATGGGGTATTGCAAGAATCACAACTGTAATTATCTTAAGTTCAAAAGGAATTGAGTTGTGGTGAGATGCATGGCTAGGAAGACCAGTCCACAACCTCTCAGCCACACAACCTGTGCTTGGTCTCCCAAAGACGAACTGCCACCACAGGTAGTTAGTTTGCCTGTGGTCCAGCTTCTCTGTATATTACATCCATGTTTAATCTCACATATTACAATTTAACTTAAAAAAAAAACAAACAAACAACTAACATTCTATTTAAAGTCACCAAAGCAGAACCGTTTTTTTGGTTTTGAAAGATGGCTGTTGTGAGAATTCTACAGAGTAGAAAAAAAAACAGAGACAAAGGCAGAGTGGTGTGCTTTCCCCCACACCATGTGATGATTCCAGGGATATTTAAATAAATAATAGATTTAGTATATTAAGTTTATCTATGTATATATTTAAGGAGTTATTTACTACCAAGCCATACACTTCAGTACCTCTTACCTGTCTTCTTATTCAGGTGTATAGTGTACAGGTGCATATGTGATCTGATTTTCATTATTAGTTTTGTCATTGTTGTCTATATGTATATACAAAGTTATTTTATATGGGTGATGTACAGTACATATGAGGTTTATTGTCTGATGCTTGGATTGATTTATTTTTCTATGAGAAGAGATGAACTGAAGATGTACGCATTGCACTGCACATTGCCTGCTGAGACAGAAAGAGACGATGTTACAAGTTTCAGTCATTGTTATGGTTGCACTTTGGGCATTTATGAATATTTTTTCTGTTTTGTTTTGTCTGCTCATACCATTATTTTCATGTCCACTGTGCTTTTTACCCAAAAAAGGAAATGAAATGAAAAAAGGTGGGGGAAACCCTGTAAACATTATTTGATGGTATTTAAATGAGAAATACATGTCTAAGAGGTATATCATAAAATATCAGAAAAACAATAATTAAATTGAAAATACAGGCGCTACAAATATGTACTTAACATGCAGTCTCTACTTTATTAAATATGTACTTAACATGCAGGTATAAAATACCAGAGCAGTCTTGAAATTGCAAAACATATTAATTAATGCTGTACATCATTCTGCAATCAACGTATTTCTTAATATGTTGTGATGACCGTATCCTATTTTGCTTTACTGACAATGTTTCATACCATTTTTCTTCAACTTTCTACTCATCAGCAATGTTGATGGCATATTGAGGAAGACTGTTTTGCTAAGGCATTGAAACAAAGTAATGGCATTGTTCCAACCGTAACAAGAGCTCTTTGAGAAGCCGATGAGTTGTTTGTCTTTAGGGACAATCGTGTTCATAAAAGAGAGCAAGCGTGGAATGTTTGACAGGCTCACACAATCACAAGATACTTTATTAGATTTTTTTTGTGTGCCAAAAACATCTTGTTTTTATTATGCAACCTTCACTGTATTCTCTAAGTATTGATTATTATTATTTTTTATTACCTATTTATTGTCAGTGTTGCTGTTTCATCACAAAACCAAACAAAAATGTGACAGTGCTTATTTAGTTTGTGTTGAACTTAGAGTCTCTTTAAATGAACGTGCAATGGTCTGGCGGAGAGTACTTGTACAGAGAGAACACTGGACTAGTATGCTGGTTTGTGCCTTGTATTATAGTTAGACCTTCACCTTCTGGCCCCCATTAACAACTTTTGTGGCCCTGCAGGGGAAGTGACATCATTCAGTGACCATTTAACCTTATCCTCCCGTGTTTACAAATGGGCACCAAAAAATGTGTCTCAGTATTCAGTTTATTAATTCGCCTCTCACCTATAACCTGAAAGAAAAAGAGGACTTTTGATGATGTCTAGTTTCTCTACAAAATGGGCAGTAAGGTTACACATTAAGTATATAATTTAAGCTTGAATTGACTCTTACATAGGTTATTTATTAACTCTCTGCGTAGGCCATACTAATTATATGTTAAATGTTTGCCTTTGTTTTACTGTCTTGATAAAGGAGGGCACTGGACTGAGTAATATGAATGTACTTAGTATAAGTTAAGCACGAACATCTTGTGAAGACCTGTCTGAATGGCACAAAATTCTGATCTTTTATCGTGAAGGCAAAGTTCTATTAGTTACATTGTCCTGCTAAAAAAAAAGGCAAAGAAAACTGATTACTGTTCTATAGTAGTGGACAGTCTCGCTTTTTAGAAGAACAGATATTCGAGATTTTCAGATGGTCTTGCCTAGAAATTGGTCACTTATCATAATTTAAAAAAGGTCATTTGCCCATTGATAAAAGTGCAATACTACTTTGACTCAACATTTGAATGATGGTCAGCAATTGTGGCGCTTCTAATAAAGGCTAATGGGTAATAGGAAATGATCGGGAGGACGCTGGAACGTCTGTCCTATGAAACCGTTTTCTTTCCATTTCTACTTTGATTTGTACATGGTAAAATATATGTACCTAATATTCAGCCTGTCACAGAATTTTTGTTTTAACATTGATGAAAGCAAAATTAAGTATATACTTTATTGTTGTCAGTTTTATTTCTCTGTGCTGAAAACTGTTGTAAAGATTGTAAATGTGTAAAGTAAGGTTTGGTTTGGGGAGTAAACATTTTACAGAAAAAAACACTTTATGAGTATCAAGCTGTAAATGTGTTTTAGTATTAAGATTTTTTTTATAGAGGGACTATGAATAAATATCATGCTTGGTTAACCAAGATGGCGCCGTGGATGGCAGCCTTGGTGTGGAGCTCTCCAATTCTTTCTAAAGCTCAAAGAACTGTGTGCTTATTGAATGATTGATTATCCTGACAGTCAAGCTTTAAGAATTAGCTTTTTGATAGCAATTAAAAATAAAAAGTAGTGAAAAGGAAAATTTTGTTACCCTTTGTCATGTTTGACAGCCCGGATTGTCCACCTCCCCCTGCCTGAGTTTTTATAGTTGTAGGTGCAAAATAGTATGAAGACTTTTATCAGCACCACTGGGGAGCCCTAAATAGGTCACTGACCTTTCAGTGATTCAGAGTCTTTGTAGGGGCTACATATTGTGTCTACGGCCAGGTTAAAAAAAAGCACATCCTTCATGTCCAGCACTGAACATTTAACTCCATCACCAAGCATAAACCACATTGGGTCAAAGCTAGGCCAGTCTATGAAACATCACCAAGAAAATGTTTAGCACAAGCTTGATTATGAGTTAGGATGCAGTATAAGTGTAGGAAGACAATTTAGTAAGATTTCTTGTTAATTCCAAATGCACAGTATGGTAATCCATATGGATTTAGCCACAACGTTAAATTAATTGGCCAAACCAGCCATAAAGGTATTATGTCAGTGTAACAAATAGTCATTTAGACCAACTCAGACTGGGATTTTAACATCATGTAAAGAATTAACTTCCAACCTCAATCCGAACAGCAGGATCTGTCACTATCTTCAAAAAACAGCTAAAGACCCACCTCTTCCATGAACACGTAACTAACCCTTAAAAAAACAAAAACCTTACTCTGGCTCTTACACCTTTACTCTGCGCGCTTTGCTTCTTCCAGAACTCAATTATAAATCTTGTATGGTAGCACTACTTGTTTTGTGTTCTGTTTGATATATCACTTTGCTTGTATTTCCTCATTTGTAAGTCACTTTGGATAAAAGCGTCTGCTAAATGAATAAATGTAATGTAATGTAAATGTACGACCTGAAATGTGCAATTATGGTCATGCTCCTAACATTCACACTGTCCCTGCAATCCCACCTCTCAGATAGCTGATTGTCCGGGCATCTATAGGAATAATGTTTCACCACCTGCTCAATCCCATCCTCCCTATAAACATCTCTGTATTATGAGAATCCCTGGTTGTCCAAAATAGAAGCAAGGCTCTGTTTCAAATGAAAGGAAGTGGGCAAGGCCTAAGGTCATCTACATATGTACTTAGTGTACTACTAGCCCTACTACATGGGGTATGATAACTGTATTAGTTACTCATCGCTGGATGAACTCTAATTACATGTGGGTGTTATGAATGAAATCCTGCTGTAACATAACCAGTCAAATTCCACTCTTATGTATGCTGAGTTTAATTAGGAGCTTTGTGGTTTGGTATTACCCAGTCATTACCATCATATCAGCATTCACAGCACTAGTGTTTGTTCAAAAGATAATGAGTGTATTTACCACAAGAGAGAGAGAGAGAGAGAGAATGGGGAGGGAATTGTATAGCTCCTATAACATCAATGATAATGTATAGTATACGACAAATTAAACACTTCAAGATATGCAGTAATAGATATATAATCACCTATTTGGGGTAAAGGCACCCTGTGGGTGATTATTTTCTATCAGCACACCCAATCATGTTTTATTCCTGTTTTATTTAGTAACTTCAATAAGGTATTCTTTAACTAGAGAAAACTAACAAGAATGCTGTTACAAAGGTGAAAAATGTCAAACTGGACATTTAATGCAAATAATATTAATCATACATTTGTAAAGGTTTATTCCAAGAGGCATCAACTCTCAACTTTGTGAATTTTGATGTGAAAGTCACATAATACCTGACTCGCGGCATTCCTTGATATTTTTTTTTTGACATACGTTTGTGTATTGACCCTTTCCAGGCAGACTTATATTAGAATGTCATGTAGCTCAGTGTACTTCAAAGTAACATAATGGTAAAGATGTGATATATTGAAACATCACTCTGAAACAATCATAAATTCACTGATTTAAAGCCAGAGAAAATATTTATAACTCACTGTCATTATGGTGTCATGTCATAGCAATAGGATTTCATAAATAGCTTCTAAATAGTGATCTAACCTAAATTCTTGAGAGAATATACACATATATAAGTACTCATTAAAATAATGAATTAATCTTTATAAAAACAGAAATATGAATTACACTTTTCTTAAGGGCCAGTCAACCCTCATTTAGAATTGTAATTACTCATAAAGAGTTTAGTATATTTTTTCTGGCTTTAAAAGGGATTGAAGTTGGTTTAGACATGTCATTTTTCTGCCATTATTTGACTTTCCAGAAGTGCACTGAGCTACAAATCATGATGTTCTAATATACACCAGCTTGAAAAGCATCACAGCACAAACATGTCAATAAAAAATCAAGCCACTTGACTTAAGCTGTCTATTTGACATCAAAATTGTTGAAAGCAGTCTTTATGGGAACTGATGCCTGTTATTAAACCTTTATAAATACTTACGCAGGTGTATGTTGGTGTAAAGCCTTATAAACACCACCCTTAAGCCTTTCATGCATAGTATTCACAGTTGTGTCAAGTCAATTTAAAGCTATTTTTAAGAGAATATAATAGAACGTAATTTATCATAAATCATTATCCTGATTTCTTGCTCTCAAATGCAGCATGCCTCTCATATAACTTAACAAACTTTCTGAACAAAATCTCAAATTAAATTAAATACTCCAAAGAAGACATTACTTTTTTTTTAAAGTTAATTTTCTTTTTCTTTTTTTTCTTTTGTTTTTCTCTGTTAAATATAGTACATGCCAACGTTATTGCTATATTTTCTATAATTTTGGCCAATATTAAATATTTTATACCTGAATGTTTTGTTTTTTCTCAGGTAGAATTTTATATATATTTTTTAAACTCGTGGTATTCCTATACATGGAAAATAAATATTCTTTTTGATATGTCATATTTATAAAAGAAAAAAAAGTCACATTAAAGCAATAAAAAAATAAACATCAAAGGAGTCTGGATAACTTCATAATTTATTCATGAATTTAAATTAAAATTTTACATTTAAATGCTGTTGAAAATGATCTGCTTTACATTACTGACTAATCCTGCATACTGACAGTTTGGTTATTTTTTGTTTATTTGTTCTGGTTAATATGTTACCAGAACTGAGTCAAAAGAATGTTAAGCTGTTCTCTTCAATGTGTAGATCCCTCTCATTTGTTGCTTTCTTTGAGCTGGACTGTAATAATGCTATACAATGAGAAGCATGAAGCCTTTCGGCAGGGCTGATAGCCAGCTCTAACCAAAGCCAAAGCCTTTTCAGAGAAGCACACACACACACACACACACACACACACACACACACACACACACACACACACACACACACACACACACAGTGTGTCTCCCTCTGGTCTTGCTGCTGGAGATCCATTAGGGCATTGTGGGTGCAGTGAAGGTGCTCCTCGGTGCTGAAAGGTTACCTTGGGAAATTAAGGTGTACGTGCGTTTTTCCTCTCTGGGCTTGTCACATAGGGGATGCCCTCTCAGCTAATAGGACTCAGAGATCTCATGGAGTCTGTGCTTGTACCTGGGTTTGTGCCTGTCATTCAGTTGCCATAATCAGTGTGTGTCACCTGTTAAAGCTCAAGCTGTAGCCTGTAGTTCCTCCTTGAATGACAATGCCAGGACAGACACTGACTGGCAATAAAACAAAGTCAATTTCCTTTCCTTTTCCTCTTGATCAGTAAGACAGCTGGGAAAGCACCTCAATGAAATAAATAAGCCAACTGGATGCATTTGGCTAACTTCTATCCTTGCCACTTAGACATAAATGACCGGATATTGAATTAGAGTTAGCAGTCCCAGCAGCCTGCTGAACCTAAAGATCTGTGCACTAAAGCACAGCTAATCTGCTAATCAACTACATCATCCTCAGATTTCTGCTGTGCGCTGCTAGTCTTCGATGCAACCAAGTTGGCTATACCACATGTGAGGAAAGTTTTTGGCTGAAAGTTTGTGGGTGTTTATGACACTCAAAGCAGCAAAGCCCACTAAATTCTGTCGCTGTGTACATAGCATGCAGATCCTGTTTACTCAGGTCTTGAAGGCTATAAACTCGTGTGTGTGTGTGTGTGTGTGTGTGTGTGTGTGTGTGTGTGTGTAGGGGGTATCACTGCACTGGACCATGGTACTTTAGACTGATGCAATTTTTATGGCAGGTTCTTTCATAATTTTTCTAATATCATTCAAACAGTTATTCCAGAGTATTCTATCTACCCTAAAATAGAATTGTTATCTGGTTCTTCTTATTTCTTTATTCTTTTTTCACAAAGTATCTGACCACTTTGCTACAGCACAGAGAACATGCTTAAAGGTCTTTCACAGCCTTCCTTAATGGCCCACCTGTTGTTCTAAAATACACTGCACTGAGTACTGCACAGTATTGAGCATGAACTAATTAGCTGAATAGGTTTAATAAGCAAGGACTTCGTGCTGTGTACCCTTTGTGCCAGGTTTTACTGCCTATAGTGTATGTGTGTGTCAGTGTGTGTCAATGTGTGTGTGTGTGTGTGTGTGTGTGTGTGTGTGTGTGTGCATGTGCTAGCAGCTGTTGCTGAGTCAGGAGGAAGGGGAACCTGAGCGAGAAGGTCACCAAGCCTCCCTAGAGACTCGAAAACAGGGGATCAGCTATTAATCTCCAAACAATACACACTGCCTCCCTCAGGCTCCTATGTGTGTAGAGAGAAAAAACAGCAGCAATACAAACTTCCCTTCATGTTTAGCTTTTTATCATTAAGGAAAGCACATCGGACGTCTGTATGTCAGAAAAATGCAGCCTTGTTTGAATCAGTCAAGTGACTTCTCTTGTCAGAGGTAAGGGATGATGTCATATGCATCATGGATACTGGGATCAAGTGTCTATACACAAGGGTCCTTTTACCATGCAGTGTTGAGGGCTAATCGCATTTTAGGATTTATACAATGCGCCAAAATATGTTCCACCCCCTTATCCGTTCTATATGAATTCCATATCCTGATTCTGTGATGGGAGATTGGGCAGCTCTGTCATGCTGGGTCGCTCCACCCACACACATCTGCTGCTGAATGGAGGCAGTTATACACACTGAATAGCTCATTGTGAAGAGATTCATCGATCCCTCCCCTTCCCCTTTCCCTTTGCTTTTTCTCTTTCTCACTCTCATTCACTCACTCCATCCCTTTTCATAGTCTGTATCTGACTTTCTTCTCTTCCTGTTAAGATTCTGTGCTAGTGACCGGAAGCTTTTGAGTTCAAATCACATGACTGCAGGAGAGCCACTATTGTGCTCTTAAGCAGCTCTGTGCTGTGCAGTTGAGGTCAGCATACAGCTGCTTCACTTGTAGGCCGTTTTGGTAATAAACTATGCTTGTCATCATGCCTTTGAGCTCCAGAATTATTGACACTGGTCAAAATTTTTTAGACACTATACAGTTTTATTTTAACACAATATTTTCTCATTGACAAAGATTGTAAAGTTTTTTCACCTAGAATTTCCTTAAAACAGCTGATTTTTGCCCCAGAAAATGATTTTGAAGCAGAATATTATTGCCCCACAATACATACAGTGAGGGAAAAAAGTATTGGATCCCCTGCTGATTTGTACGTTTGCCCACTAACAAAGAAATGATCAGTCTATAATTTTAATGGTAGATTTATTTGAACAGTGAGAGACAGAATAACAACAAGAAAATCCAGAAAAATGCATGTCAAAAATTTTATAAATTGATTTGCATTTTAATGAAGGAAATATGTATTTGACCCCTCTGCAAAACATGACTTAGTACTTGGTAATGGCTTAGTAAATACTTTTAATGAGTTGAGTTGATGCCAAAGAGCTCCATTTTGGTCTCATCTGACCACCAGAGGACAACTGGGTGAAAGTGTTGTGGTCAGATGAGACCAAAATGGAGCTCTTTGGCATCAACTCAACTTGCCGTGTTTGGAGGAGGAGGAATGCTGCCTATGACCCCAAGAACACCATCCCCACCGTCAAACACGGAGGTGGAAACATTATGCTTTGGGGGTATTTTTCTGCTAAGGGGACAGGACAACTTCACCGCATCAAAGGGACGATGGACGGGGCCATGTACCGTCAAATCCTGGGTGAGAACCTCCTTCCCTCAGCCAGGGCATTGAAAATTAAAAGTAATTACTAAGTCATTACCAAGTACTAAGTCATGTTTTGCAGAGGGGTCAAATACATATTTCCCTCATTAAAATACAAATCAATTTATAACATTTTTGACATGCTTTTTTCTGGATTTTCTTGTTGTTATTCTGTCTCTCACTGTTCAACTAAATCTACCATTAAAATTATAGACTGATCATTTCTTTGTCAGTGGGCAAACATACAAAATCAGCAGGGGATCAAATACTTATTTCCCTCACTGTATTCAATGTATTTATACAATTAAATGTTTTCAGCAATGCTCAAATCTGGAGAATGAGATGCAAAATATATCAGTGTTTTGCAATGACCAGTAACCAGGTTTCTATGCTAAAACTTCCTTGTACTTAGTTGAATTCATGCTGCCATCGATTTTCACGAGACCTGTAAAACCAAAACAGACCCAATATAACAATGAGCCACCACCATATTTTATACTGGGCATTGAATTCTTTGCTTGTATGCAGGCCCTGTTTTTGCCAAACATGCCATTTGAATAATTCTGCAGTTCACTGTAGCTGCAGTAATTAATATATAGCATTCAAAAAAAGGATTGTACTTAAGTAATTGAACAATTGACTGCTTGGCTGTTCCATGGCCAGATTTGTTTTATTCCCTCATTTTTTCACTTACAACTAAGCAGATAAATGGTTTAAAGTTGATTGAATGTGGCATTTGCATTTGGAATCTATTGATGTTATATATCTATAACTCTATAACTCAAAATGAAACCCAAAGAGCTGTGATTGCCAGAGAAGCAAGCCATGAAAGAAATAGCAAAAAGCATTAGGTATGGCCAAATAAATGATTTAGTACATTATTAAAAAGAAAGAACCACCTGTGAGCTCATGAACACCAAAAAGGAGACCATGGAAAACAATTGTGGTGGATGACAAAAGATTTCTTTTCCTGGTGAAGAAAAAGCCATTTGCAACAGTTGGCCAGATCAAGAACACCCTCCAGGAGGTAGGCTTAAAGTCAACAGCCAAAACAAAGCTTCACCAGAGTAAATGCAGTGGGTTTACCTTATGATCAATGTCCAAATATTATACCTGACTGTGTATATATTGTAAATATACACCAATCAGCCATATCATTAAACCCACTGACAGGTGATGTGAAAAACATTGATTATCATGTTACAGTGGCACCTGTCAAGGGTTGGGATATATTAGGCAGCAAGTGAACAGTCATTTTTCAAAGTTAATGTGTTGGAAGCAGGAAAATATGCAAATTGTGATAGGTGGATAACTGGGTCAGAGCATCTCCAAAACGACAGGTCTTGTGGGATGTACCTGGTACGCATTGGTTAGTACCTACCAAAAGTGGTCCAAGCAAGGACACCCGGTGAACCGGCAACAGTGTCATGGGTGCCTAAGGCACAGTGATGCGCATGGGGTGTGAAGGTTGGTCTGCTCCCACAGAAGTTCTACTGTTGCACAAATTGCTGAAAAAGTTCATGCTGGCTAGAACAGAAAAGTGTCAGAACAAACAGTGCATTACAGCTTGCTGTGCATGGGGCTGCACAGCAGCAAACCTGTCAGAGTGCCCATGCTGACCCGTGTACATCACTAAAAGCATCTACAATTAACACGTTAGCATCAGAACTGGATCATGGAAGAAGGTGGCCTGGTCCAATGAATCCTGTATTGTTTTACATCATGACAGCCACAGTGACACAATGCAAAAATTGGTCAGGAATTGTTTGAGGAACATGACAAAAAGCTCAAGGTTTTGACTTGGCCTCAAGAACGATCCACATCACTACTTATGTAACTTAAAGGATCTCCTGCTAAAGTCTGCCAGATACCACAGCACACCAAGACTTCCACAGGTCTTGTGGAGTCCATGACTTGACGGGTCAGAACTGTTTTGGTGGTAGGACACAGTATTAGGTAGGAGCTGATCGGTGTATGTATACATACAACTATTTAATAAAAGGCATCTATTTCATTTTAAGTAAAAAGTACTTCAGAATTAAATTTATACATGGTCATTAACTTCACTATTTGTCTTTATATTTCATCCAATTGGAAAGTACTGCATAGTGTGTCCAGAATTTTGACTGGTACTGGGCTGTGTACACACTATCAGCAAGAAGCCAAAATGGGATCTCCCTGATTTTTTTTAAAGGAAACTGACCTGCAGGTGAGTTATCTTCTGTGTGAAATTTGAGAGCAATTTTTCTTTAAGCAAATACTTAAATAAGGATTCATCTCTGTTACACAGAGGCTCAAGTAGGAATACAAAGTCAGGCCCTTGTACACAACATAGTGCAGGGAAAATATAGCACACCAACAAGGAAAATAAAGGTCAACTGTAATCTATCTGGTGTGTATATAAATCAACAATTTGTCTTTCTCTGGACTCTGAGGTCAGGTACTACACATTTATGTAGGTGTGTTCCTCATGTGTATACATGACACCAAAGAATATATTCTCTTATGTTTAATTTGGGGAAATATATGTCTATCTTCAAATTGCATTCTCACTGCATGTTTCTCTACAAGCTACTAAGAATATTTGATTTGTTAACATTTGTATAATGTCATATCTCATAGCAAATTGCCAGCAGTACACTGTATACTAACTCCAACCAACCCCCCATTATTTATGAGGAGTACAGCTGTGAAGAACCCCCTCTGATTTACTGTGTTGCTCATGGTCTTAACGATTTTAACCGTTTGAAGTTCAGAGGATAATGTAAGGTGATCTGCTGTCCCCCATTGTGTAACACACACACACACACACACACACACACACACACACACACACACACACACACACACAGACTGAACCTCAGCTTCCACCACCTGTGCTCTATCTCAGCCCACTTTTAGAGCAATGAGAAGCCATTATGCTCTCTCCAATTACTCACAACCAATGTTTTTTTTTTTTGCTCACTTGAGCCATAAGGGGCACAGTGCCACCACCTGCCCATTCACACCAACTGCTATGGGGAAAATATTTTTCCCCCAGTATTTATTTCAACTTTTTGGAGAACTGCAGGCATTT
The DNA here is from genome assembly GCA_012411365.1 of Ameiurus melas. NCBI lineage: Eukaryota > Metazoa > Chordata > Actinopteri > Siluriformes > Ictaluridae > Ameiurus > Ameiurus melas. The sequence continues at coordinate 26,267,553 of CM022753.1, forward strand.
AGATAAATAAATCAATAATAATAATTATAATAAATGCATTTCATTTGCAGCATTTGTATATTCTTAGAATAAAAACTACCACAATTTAAAACAGTTTAGAGATTTACAGAAACTTCGGCCTGCTCTTGATCATCAGCAAAAAGTCTTCATGAAAGTCATTTGATCACTCCACAATGTGGAAAGTAAAATGTCACCATTTTCATCCACTTCAGAGTGGCTTTCGAATGTGTACATTGGCCAGCATTATGGAAATCACTGGAAAATTAGCATATGCCCCAGAAAGTCATTTGTCTCCTCCAAGCAATATATATAGCTGTGTGCATGCTCAAAATAATCTGTCTGAGGAGTTTTCCATCCAAGCCAAAGATTTGCCAGGATGACATTGTCTCTCCACTGCCTCTCAATATAGTGATCATTAGGAAAACATTCTGTATGATGAAAACCACTTTTTTACCCACCTAATGTTTGCAGATGACAGTGCCATATTCACAAAACCTGTTGCAGAGCCAACAGACATCCTCAGCAACATTGCACGTGTCATGCAGTCTTCTGGCTTGAATATCAATTCAAACAAGACCAAGGTCCTGGCAACTGATGGATTGCAAACCATTGTCCACCTCAACAGAACAGCAAGCTAAGATTCATAGCAAGATCAGTCAGGCTACCACAGCCTTCTCTTCACTCAAGTGCTGAATGTGGAAAAAAAAGAACAAGCTTTTGGTCTTCCAAATGTAATGTTTGTGACAAATCCTGGGAGTTTCCCCTTCACAATCACTTTCAAATCAAAACCATCCCACTAAAATATGAACAGCACCCCACAATTGAGGATAAAATCCAGAGACAAAGGTTTTGACGGTTTGGCCACATGTGCAGGGTGAATGCCAGGCGGCTACCATACAGACCGTTCTGCTCTCAGCTGCCCACACAGTGGAAAGTGCTGCGATCAGCACCAAAGTAGATGTGGACCAAGCAAGTTGAAAACAACCTGAAGGATCAGAGAATTGACCTCAAAGTAGCTAGGATTGTTGCCTTTGCACGCCAAGCATTGTCTGAAATCCAGCGACACCCACAGCAAAGTACTGGCTCTGATGTCTCCCTCATTCAAACACTAGATAAAGACCAAAGCAATAAGGAGAAGAACAAAGTGTGGGGTGGCCATAGCAAAGTTATACATAATGGACAATGGAACCGATGGACATTAATCGACTATGGACTAAATGCTAGAATGTATGTGAATGTAACAAAATGTATGTTTCAGTTTTCAGTGTTTCAAGATTTCAAGTTCAATACTTGAAGTCTTCTCTGAGGCTTCAAGTATAAGTATTGATATTCTCTGTTTTTCATTGAACCTCCAAGGGTAATTTTACTTGATTAGGATACCACAGGATTAGAATACTATATTTGGTGTGTGTGTGTGTGTGTGTGTGTGTGTGTGTGTGTGTGTGTGTGTGTGTGTGTGTGACTGACATAGTGCTATTGAGGTCATTACACTCAAGAGGCTTAACACATCAGCACCGACCACTCAGGCCACTGTATTCTGGGGTTCACACTATGCCGACCATTTTCGCCTGTCTCAAGGGGCACTGGTCAAAGGTCACAGATCTTTGCACCTCTTCCCTCCCTCACTCTGTCCTGCATTCCTCACAACTGCATAAACAATGGGAAGTGACTGATTCAATCAGTGCAGGGATTAAATATGCCCTCACTAACCTTTAACCCTTTGCAAGCATACTTTTAAACCACTTAAGAGATGCACTCAATGCTTCTGAAGAGAAAATAAAAATATTAAATGGCCTAAAATTATATGCTTCCATTTTCAGCTAACATCATTCTTATATCATAAAATATACTTCCTACAAAACTTCATTTTTTTTTGTGAATCAGCGCTAAACTGACCTATGGTAGGCTAAGCATTCTTGAAATGCCAGAGGTGTAATGTTGAAGAAGGAAATGTTCTCTGCATGATGTGAAGCTGTATATTACCTGATATATCCTGAAGTTTTTATGATTTTTTTTTTAGATCCAGCTCCCAATACTTCCAATATAACCAACACCAAACATTATGTTAATATGGCCAATGCTAAATATTTATCAGTGAAATTTTATCTTACTTATCAGTGCCTATTCGTGTCAAATGGAGGTCTGTAGCCGCAATGTTCAATAGACACTGGTTGAATGAATTAATGTTATACTATACACCTGGGGGAAATACATCTACATAATGCCAGACATTTACCATGAAAATTTGAAGCTTTCTTGAACCTTTTTCCAAAACTGTAATGATGTAAATGTTGCAAAACTAACTTTGACCTTAAACTTAATTAATTATGTAATATGTCTATAAACAGTACCAAGATAATTTAAAAGAAAAGAAAAAAAAAAGTTCAGATAGTAGCAGTTGCGGTTTCATTTAGAATGTGTTTCTTCCTTGCTGGCATTGGGGGCATTTTCTTTTTTAATTTTCTTTTGTCTTCTTTTAATTAAAATTTCCCCTTAATTACATGATGCTACAATGATTTTGATATCTATTACATGCTTTTGTATTTGACATTTCTTAAGATTAGGACTCTAGTTAGATAGATCTATTAACGATAGATGGTTCATGTGAAATGAATCATGTGAAAATGATACCACATGCAATAATTTGATGATTTGCATGTGAGTTCATGAGGGACTGCCTTTTAAACCTATTAACCAGGTTTAACTATCAGATTCTGTAATCTTTTTTTTTTATATTAGATTTTGTTTAATTTCTAAAATATTTAGTATGAGATATACACAAAAACTTAAGAAATCAGGGGTAAGCAAAAAAAAAATAATAATTTTCTCACAACTGTAAATAAATTATCAAGCAGGCAAACAAACAAACTAAGATCTATTGCTTTCTGCATATTGATCTTGCCACATACTTGTATGGGTCATATACTGTGTGCCAGTTGGATTGTTGTGAATGGGGGTCTGGTTCATTGCAATCAAATACAGCTGGAATGATCTGCTAAATGACTTTTGTTGGTCAAATGATGGATCCCAATAGGACATAAATTAGAACTGTGCTGGCAAATTCAGCATCAAGCATGCACTGCTTCAGACACATGCCAAACCAGCTACAAAAGAAAGGCATGCCAAGAGTGTTATATAAATACCTGCAGGTAGAGGGCGCTACAGAGGATACATTTGTCTCTCACCTGATTTTAATATTATATAATTAAAATATGTGCTTTCCAAACTGCATGAATCTGGAAATGTCTCAACAGCAGTTTAGATTTTGAAGAGAAAAAAAAAGCTAGGTATAAATCTTCAGACCTGCTTCATAAACTATCTGACAGTGGTGTGTTTTTGGTTAGGAACTCATATCAATTACTACATTTCTTACAGGACAATAAACATTACAGGTGCAATGTTACGTGTACTGGTACCACTGATAGTAGGTTCAACTTCATTATTTGGTGTGAGTTTGAGAAACACAGTTATTTATAGCCACTATATGTTACAGTTTGTGTGAGGAAAACTGAACACATTCGAACAGTTAGAAGTCAGTGTCTGTACTTCAACCCCTGGTATTACCAGCTGCAGTGTGTCCCGCCTGTTCACTATTTACTCTCCTGTGTGTAAATCTGTCTTCCTTTTACAGGCTCTGTGTGTGGAAATGTAATAAACCACATCACAACCCGTCACACATCCAGCCAGGTTTAGATTGCAATACCATATATTAAACAGTAAAAGCAGAGAGGGAGATACAGTCACTACATACACAGGCATGGAGACAAATTCTCTAGCAACATGGAGGATTTATAAGAGCTAAGACATATTGAGAGAGAATATATGTCATAGTGTGGCACAGCTATGAGCCTTGAGAGAGAATTATATGAGATCAAACAAAATGGCTTTGCTTTTTCAAGCTAAAGTTTTCAGATATCTAATAGGAAGATCACAAATCTGGACAGGGAACATGCATGTCCACAAATGTTACTTTGTATTTAAATAAGCATTTATTTTTTCTCATCCCAGTCCACACTTCTATTCTATTGCATCTTACATCAAATCTGGGGTATTAGGATCAGGTTCTGGAAGTGACATGACAATCATGGAGTTTTATTTGGTAATCTCATTTAAATTATGTTTAAGATGTATACTAATCAAAGTAAACCAGGGTTTATACTGTTGTATGATATAGCAGTATTAAATATTACAGTAAAATATTATACTTTTAATGTCTGAAAGATTGGGTGGAAAAATGACATCTTCATTCATCTTCAGTAACTGCTTTAACTTGGTCAGAGATGCAGTGACTCCAAAGGCAATTTTGGTAACACTGGGAGCAAGGCAGTAGAATTCACCATGGATTGGATGCGATTCCATCACAGGGCACTAAAAACAAATATTCAAACCCTAGGGGCAATTTAGCATAGCCAATCCACCTACCTACGTGTTTTCAGATCCAGTGGAGACTCATGTGAACACAACTAGAGCGTGCACAGGATCAAAACCAGGACCCTCAAAATCACAAGTAACTATAAAAGCAATATATAATGAATACAATTTTATATATCAGAATAAAATTAAGCATTTTAGTATTTTTGTGTTTCTTTTATACATTTTATCTAAGCAGTGTAGCCATACTTATACATAATATTATTAGACAACTCTGTATTATATTCATTATGTTGTAGCACCTCCAAAAATATTCACCCCCTTAATAATTTGTTTTTTGTCACATGCCTTCTAGCAAACTCCAGATGTCCTGAAGAATTTTAATAATTCTTTAAATAATTCCCTCATTTCTGTAGAAAGTCACTTAAAAGGAGCAGGAAAAAAAATCCCACTTAAATTTGATGTTACAATACAGCAAAAAGAAAATAATTACTAGGTGGGTGAATACTTTCTGGGAACACTGTATATATTGACTGACATTCCAATGGGAAATATGTCTGTTAATCCCATTCAAAATTGAGTTTATTCTTCAACAGCAAAAAAATTCATAGGAAACTATAACATTTTTGAATTTTAAAATAAATATTATCCATAAATCATTCCCAATGTAGTAAATATTCCTAAACAAAAAACGCTACACACACACACACACACACACACACACACACACACACACACACACACACACACACACACACACACACACACACAACGCACACATTCTGTTGATTCCTGATTTGAATCTTCTTGTCCAGCAATAATCTCTCACTACATGAAAATAACTCTAGCTGCACTCTTAAATAGGTGGCATTTAATGCTTCGTATGATGACCACTTCAACTCTGTGTACCCAAGGTCCCCATTAGACCACATAAACTGTTACTGAGAAGCTTGTGTGCGTCTGTGAATTGATATGTGGATTTACAGGGTCAGTAAGTGCAGACATGCTGATGAGAGGGAAATGCAGCCTGCGGTGCTGATGTGTGCACACCCTCAGTAATGAGAGCTGGTCAGAAGCTCATGGTTTTCTCCAGTTAAAGCAGAACGGCATCTGTACCATCTACCCCTTATGGAAAGAAAATCACATACATTCCCATACAATCATATGTTTTCCCATATGACTTCATGATTGCAATTATGTGAGTATTACGTGATCACGTGAAAAACATGTGAAAGTGCATTTCACCTGCCATGTCTGGAAATATGTCACATCATATGAGTGATATGATGTTGGTGATGTGAAAATGAATTAATCATGTTAGAAACCATCCAGCCATCCATTTTCTGTACTGCTTATCAGTCACAGGGTCACAAGGGAACCTAGAGCCTATCCCAGGTGACTTGGGGCAAAAGGCAGTGGAAACCCTGGACAAGTAGTCAACCCATCAAGGGCACAATCACACACACACACATTCACACACTACGGAGAATTTAGAAATGCCAGTCAGCCTACAACACATGTCTTTGGACTAGGGGAGAAAACCAGAGAGGATGTAGGAGGCCCCCAAAGCATGGGGAGAACATGCAAGCTCTGCTCACACATAGGGCGGAGGGGGGAATCAAACCCCCAAAACTGGTACTGCGAGGTAAACGTGCTAACCACTAAGCCACCATGCCCCAATTTTAGAAACCGCATGTCAAAAAATAAATGAAAGAAAAAACAATGAACAATTTCACATGGTTCATGTGAAATGAATCATGTGAAAAGAATCCCATGTGAAAATGATACCGCATGCACTACATGTGAAAGTCCAAGATGTGTTAGAAAAGGGTGAAACATAACTTGAAAAGTGTCTGAAAAACACATTTTGCACATATAATCATGTGATGATTTGCATGTGAGTTCACGAGGGACTGCCTTTTAAACCCTTTACCCAGGTTTAACTATCAGTTTTATTAACGTGTCAATTTATTGTCATCACATAGTTTGATTTATGACAAAATATTAAATGATTATGTATATTTATGTCAAAGTGTTGGTCCCTGTTGGCTTTTATTTATTGAAATCATTATGCTTTAGGCAAGAAAATAGAAAAATTATACTTGTATAAATGTATTAAAATCATGTCATGTCATCATCATGACAAATTTCTTCAGTCTACAGAAAGGAAATTTTTAAGGAAAATTATAAAAAAAAAAAAAAAAGCCAGAACATGTTTTGTTCACATACTTATGAATTTGTAACAATTAGCATGACTTAATTTATAAAATTATAATATATAAAGTTGAAGGTTAGGTTGGAGGAATTAGCTTTCCATACTGCTTTATTTGTATGAAATCAACCTAACCTTTCATTATTTTTCCTTTTAATGTATGAGACTAACTAGCAGTTCCTATGCAAAGTTGATGGCTATACAACTCATCAAATTTAGTCATGATCCTCGAGGTGTGTATTTGGTATTTAAAAGGTCTAAATGAAAATATAAGTAGTAAAACATTTTATTGGAAATTTAATTGAGTACAAGAAGTATTCATTTTCAAATATATTCATGTAAAAATATACTTTAAAGTGAAGATAGCAATGAATTATTATAATCAAACACACTTCTCCAAATCAGACAGGTCAAAAAACTTGTTATACTAGTAACATAAAAGCCATCTATCGTTGGCACTATCACACTGATATCCTTCTAGTTAGCAGAGTCTCATTTTTTTGTGGGGGAGGGGTCAGTTATGAATCAACATAGAACAAGATTACAGAGTTCATGCAAGTGCTGGAACTTTAATTTGTATAGTGCATTTAACAATAGACATTATCGCATAGAATATGCCCTCTTGTGAGTTTAACAAGCTAATGGATGCAGTAGTAGGTGCTAATGGATAGCAAACCTGAACAATGGCCTTCTCTGAAAAGGTGAGCACATTCATCTATGTCTTGGCCAACAGGAGGATCTTATAAAAGCTGATCAGTTCTCTGTTCTCTCTGTTCTCTCTGTTCTCTCTGTTCTCTCTATTCTCTCTCTCTCTCTCTCTCTCTCTCTCTCTCTCTCTCTCTCTCTCTCTTTTTTTTTTTTTTTTTTTTTTTTTTTTTTTTTTTTTTTTTTTTCTCTGTATAAATGTGCATCTTGTAGCTCCCTGAACAGTTCCTTCAGCTGGAAACCTTGAGAATCAGACAAAGAAAAGATGAAGAGAAAGACGGAGAGTGACAAATGGAAAGAAAAGGGAATCTACTTGGTGAGATGGGATGTGAGACATAATGGTGCTTGAATTGACTACATCCATCTCTGAGTTTGTGTGAGCACTTCACTAAACATTAATGGTCACATGCTTATGACTCTTCTGCCTTCAGCAGCTCTGAATCTCTCTGGGACCTCTGTTTGCTATACAGAAATAGAAATCTGGAATATTGTCTCAAATAAACTAACATTTTAATTACTCTCATTTTATACTGCCTATTTAAAATGGACACTAGAATAATTTAAAGAATACATGAACATGGTGTGTATAATAAAAGAAGACAGCAATTTTATTGAACACTTCTGATGAACATTTCTACAAAACATTTCTGCTAAACATTTCTAATGACCATTTCTGCTAACCATTTCTAATGAACATTTCTGCTAACCATTTCTAATGACCATTTCTGCTAACCATTTCTAATGACCATTTCTGCTAACCATTTCTAATGACCATTTCTGCTAACCATTTCTAATGACCATTTCTACTAACCATTTCTAATGACCATTTCTGCTAACCATTTCTAATGACCATTTCTGCTAACCATTTCTAATGACCATTTCTGCTAACCATTTCTAATGAACATTTCTGCTAACCATTTCTAATGAACATTTCTGCTAACCATTTCTAATGAACATTTCTGCTAAACATTTCTAATGATCATTTCTGCTAACCATTTCTAATGAACATTTCTGCTAACCATTTCTAATGAACATTTCTGCTAACCATTTCTAATGAACATTTCTGCTAAACATTTCTAATGATCATTTCTGCTAAACATTTCTGCTGATCATTTCTGCTAAACATTTCTGCTGATCATTTCTGCTGAACATTTCTGACAGAAGACAGCAATTTACTCAAAAACACAAAACACAATCTTAAAATGTGTACTGTGGAAGAAGAGCTTGAGCCATTTATCAAGCTGATGGTAGTGAGATGCACTGGACTGCCATCACTAATTGTGATATCCGGCGTCTGAATAAACAAGCCAAATTGTCATTTAAACAGCTACTGTCATCCACTGACATTTATGACCATTGTTTAAGGTAGCGCCTAGCCCAGCAGCATGACCACACCTGTCACTCAAAATGAGCTTCCTGTCAGCAGGGGCTACCTCTTCCTGTCTCATCCATCAGTGGTACAGCTGAAGGTGTTGATTACAGCAGTGGGGGGTTGATACAGAGCAGGATGGGCTTTAATGTGGATAATAAGGGTGTTGAAACAGTATGATTTGAGCATGGCATGAATAAAGGAAGTGTTACTTTTGCAAATATGGATGTGAATGTCATTTCAGCAGCAACACTGGATTGAAACTGAGGTGATAATTCACGAGAACTGGCACATTTATCTTTATGGTCATATTTGTTAAACTGAGAAAAAGTTGTTAATGATAGTATTAGATTCCTTGCCAAATTACTCCATAATATTCTGATCTATCCTGATCTTCAGTGCTGTCAGCACATCAACAACCTTTTTTCAACACCAACAAGAAAATAAAAATATATTTTTGTTTCTAGGTAACTGTAAATGTATTTTTTATGTATTTATTTGTTATGTTTCTTGCCTTTCAAGCAAAGCTTTGTTCCTTTATTTGTACCATTTATAGACTCTACTGCCACCAATTGGTACTAATAGCTTATTTCTGACAGTTAAATGGCTCCATCTGCTGATCACTGGGAAGAAGAGAGTTTCCTCACTCATTTTGAGTATCTGCTTTATCCTAATCAGGGTTGCTGTGAATCCAGAACCTGTCATCTCAGGAATCTGAGGAATAATGGGCATCAGGTGGGAATACGCTCTGGATGGGACACCATGAGCACATACATTTACACACTCATTCACAACTAGGGGCAATTTATCTAAGCCAATCCACCTACAAAACCACACTGCTATGTTTCTGAGACATGGGAGGAAATGGGAGAACCCAAAGTAAAGCCATGCAGACACAGGGAGAACATGCACAGAATCACTAGCCTGAGCAAAACAGACAGGTCACAATCTAACCTGGAACCCAGAAACCATGAGGCAGCAATGCTACCTATTGAACCACCATGCTGACCATGAGAGTTTTCTGGAAAATAAAAAGAAGAGAAACAGGTAACCTACTGCATGTTGCACCATTTATAAGACCACAATGAAAAGCCTGAACAAAGCCATGGAGCAGGAAACCCTCATAAAATATTAAATCAAGAGCATTAAATGATGTTTATAATTTATGGTACTTTTCCCTACACAAGCTTTTATGTTTTAATGACACATCTATTGTGTAATACTGTGTCCCAAATGCTGTTAAATATTTCGCAAAGATTAGTGCCTGAGCAAAAAAAGTGACAATAAACAATTTAGTTTAATTTTTGCAAATTTGTTAACACAATAATTTTTCAATGACTAGCTGGGATTCTTCAATGACTAGCTGGGATAATGTTCAATAATGGTATGCAGCTGAATGTTTCATGGTGTTAACCTACAATTTATGGAATTGCCAGGTTGGTGTTGTCATCTGTTGTATGAGAGCCATGTGTACACACTGCTAAAAAAAATCCCTCCAAATGGCTTATTTTCTATTACTGTGATGATACGGTGGAGAAGTGGAAAGAACAGATGTTGATTTTCAGAATGCTGAAGAGACTTGATCATGATCATCAGAAGCTGAGGCCAAGGCCAACAACAAGACTTTAAGTAATGATACCAACACCTGAAATTTTATTAATAAGATTCTGAAGAATTAGATCTTGATCATGATTCTCACTCCAGTCATAATTCTAAATAGTAAGATCCCAATCTTAGATTTAGATCTAAGATCTATGTTATGCAGTTATAGAAGGGAAATTACGAATATATCTGGTGTCACCCAGATGAGGATGGATTCCATTTTGTGTTCCCTTGGGTTTCTTTTTGAGTCTAGTTCCTCAAAAGGTTTCTTCATCATGTAATCTCAAGGAGTTTTTCCTTTCCACTGTAGCCTGTGGCTTGCTCATTAGCGATAAATTTCATAAAAAAATTATATCTGTATTTCTGTAAAGCTGCTTTGTGACTTTGTGCACTGTTAAAGACAATGTCCACATTTTATCAAAGGTTAATAACAACAACAACATATGTTCAAAGGAAAAATGTCGCTGCAGCACTCCAGGCTTTTTAAATGGGAGAAAACAAATCTAAGGATTTGGACCAGTAACATCGAGCCAATCATGATAAGAAGACATTGTGACTTGCCTGTTAATCATGTTGCTTGTGAATTCAATAAGCTCTGCCTCTTGGATTAGTATTCAGGCATTCTAGCCTAAGTATGCTCAGAGGGAACACTGAAGAAAGAGGCCTTTAGCTAACATCACCACAATTTCTGACTGCAAATGTTGAAATATATTTCAATATATGTACATATACAACCCATCATTACTGTCTTAAACTTAATAAATTTTTTAACCAGCAACCCCAATTCTGAAAAAGTTGGGACAGTATGGAAAATGCAAAACAAAAATAATCATTTGAAAATTCAATTTAATTGAAAACACATTATTACCATAAAATTTTGTTTTACTTTGTGAATTTAATGTATTTTTGAAAATATAGACTCATTGCAAGACACTCCAAAAAGTTGTGACAGTCGACTGTTTACCACTGTGTAACATCACCTTTTCTTTTAAAAACACTTATTAAGCTTTTGGGTGATGAGGGAAGACACCATTTGGTTAAGTTTAGCAAATGGAATTTCCCCCCGTTCATCCATTATGCATTTCTTCAGCTATGCAACAGTACAGGACCTTGTTGCCTTATTTTGCACTTCATAATGCGCCACACATTCTTAATCGGAGACAGGTCAGGACTGCAGGCAGGCCATGCTAGCACCCACAATCTCTGCTTATGCAAGCACATGCTTGTAATCCAGCAGAATGTGGTTTGGCATTGTCCTGCTCTGGATGGCAGCAGGTGTTGCTCCAAAATGTGTACATATCATTCTGGTATACATAATTTGTACATACAAATTAATGGTACCCTCACAGATGTGCAAGTTACATGCAACTTGCATGCAACATGCAACCCATGCCATAGGCACTGACACACCCCATACCATGACAGACACTGGCTTTTGGACCTGACGCTGATAACATCCTGGTTGGTCCTTTTCCTCTTTGGCCTGGAGAACACAGCAGCTGTTTTGTACAAAAACTATTTGAAATGTTGACTCGTCGGACAACAAAACACGATTCCACTGTGCTTCTGTCCATCTCAGATGAGACCGAGCCCAGAGAAGTTGGCGGCTTTGCATCTTACATCTGTGGATGCAACTTACATCTGTGGATGCAGCGGCGAATGGTATTGACTGACAAAGGATTACCAAAGTATTCCCGAGCCCAGGTCAGGTATTCCTCGACCCTTCCTAGCTCTTGAAGAACTAGGCCTTTTTTGGAGGCTCCTTATATACCATTATTAAACAATTGTCTCACCTGTTTAACTTCACCTTCTTTATTCAACTTATCACATCGCTATTAGTCCTAAATTGCCCCTGTCCCAACTTTTTTGGAACATGTTGCATGCATACATTTCAAAATAAATGAACCTTCAAATAACTATGCTGTTGATTAGGTTAAACATCAAATACTATGACTTTATACGTTTTTTGTTTAAATACAAGTCAAAGTACATTTACAAAAATGTTTTTATTAGCATTTTCAATGAAATATATAGAAATATATACAGGGTGGTTTGGAAATATTTCTTCTTTTGTTTACTTAATTTGTTTTTGATAGTTAATGGATCCGTTTGTCTCTACATACATTCCTAATATGGATTACAGAATAAAGTATCATGTCACTTCAGCAACAGTACCTGCTTTGAGTACATCTTCTGAACAACCATATTATCCCATAATCCCAAACTGGCTTCCATGGCATCTGATGGACTCCATGCTCCATCATGTGATCGATCCCTGCAATCACCACTAGCCTATTCATACCCCAATTCACCAGATATCTAATTACAATGTGATGTAAGGTAAAATAGAAACTCTTTGAAGAATCGCTACAGAATCATTCTCAGTGACATTGCTGAGCCATTTGTAGGCCTGATTGATTTTGAGCCTGATCTCGTTTAACTTTCGGCTCTTTTGGATTTGCCTAGCTAATGACAGTTTGCTCAGTGCCTGACCCTCATTTGTTTCATGGCTTTTGGGTATTTTCTTGCCCTTTTCATTTACTTGATCTTCATTTAGCACTCTCTCATTCTGAGTCATGACACAGGCATTATTTTTTAATGGTATACAATCAATAAGTGGAATACTTTGTATTTCGAATAAAGCTGGTTGGTTGCCTAAATTTACAATGTAACAGCAAGATATTTCAATTATAATTCAATTCAATTTTATTTTTAAATCCCTTTTAACAATAGACATTGTCACAAAGCAGCTTTACAGAGATCCGGATGTAGATTTCGATTTAAAGAACAAGTGAAATGAACAGGTTATATTGCTGAGATTATATGAAGAAGATGACCCAAATTCAATAGGGAACCTATCCTCTTCTGGGAAACACCCAATGTTGGGATTATGAATCATTATTCAATTGTATACTATAAGGTCAAACATTACTGAGTGTGTTAAAAAAAAACATCTGTACCATCAGAGTCTTTATGTTACAAGAGTCCTAAGGTACAAACGGGAATCACCAGCAATTTTAGAGTATCCATGTGGGATTATCTGCAGCAGAAATTGAGTTGCAACTGCTGAAGCTCCATGCAAAAGTAGAGCATCAAGTTGAATCAGGCAGGTCTGGTGGGCAAGAGCAGCCAAAGTAATAGATTTGTATCAAGCATATGGTAAGCCAATTCTACTCTATTAATTGTGGTCAATGTAAACATTTACAACCAATAATATTAACTCATCCCTTTTTTTTTTTTTTGTGGGGTTTTTTTTTGTTTTTTTTTTTTTAAAAAAAAAAAAAAGGGGGTTGGGCGGGAAAATAAAAGTTAAAAAGAAAGTTTATTTGGGGGGGGGTTTTGGGGGTTTTTTATTGATTTCTACTTTCCCTTGTCCACAGTCAAACTGTTTCATGAAATAATGTTAGGAACAGACAGAGAGGTGGAAAGAAGAAATTATTACTTTCAGGCATAGTATGTTGGTGACAAGGCAGAGAAAATGGCCTTGGTGGAACCACCAAATGACAAATTTGACATTTCCCATGGACTGGTACACTCTTAGTGCTCTTCGAGGATGTCCATAATCACACTTTATGGTACAGTTGTGGTTTCATGCACTCTAGAAAATCCTAGAAAATTCTACTGTACATATACATGTATGTAAATGAGGGATGATGTCATGGTATATGATGGCCAGTAATTAACATTATTGCAGGAGCAACCAGAACCCAAAGGGATGTACACAGCCTAAAAATACCATCTCTTTCTTTGGTGGTAATTGAGTATCACAAATTTTTTACTATTCTCATTGTGCTAATATATTAAACATGGATGCTGCATCTTAATCGTTCATTATATCCATCCATCCATCCATCTTCTACCGCTTACTCCGAAAGAGTCTGTAGTGTATGAATGGGTGTGTGAGTGTGTATGTGATTGTGCCCTGCGATGGACTGGCGCCCTGTCCATGGTGTACCCCGCCTTGTGTCCGATGCTTGTTCATTAAATTTGTATTTAAATCATTTGCATGTATTATAATTAGCAGGACAAAAAAAGACAAATGGTCAAATTTCCATCCAACCATCCATTCATTTTCTGTACCACTTACCCTACACATGGTCACAGGGGAGTCTGGAGCCTATCCCAGGGGACTCGGGGCACAAGGCAGGGGACATCCTGTATGGGGTGCCAACCCATCGCAGAGCACAATCACACACACACTCACACACCACAGAAAATTTGGAAATGCCAATCAGCCTACATTGTCTGTCTTTGGACTGGGGGAGAAAACCCTTGAAACATGGGGAAAACATACAAACTTTGTGCACACAAGGCAGAGGTGGGAATCGAACCCCCAACCCGAGAGGTGTGAGGCAAACATGCTAACCACTAAGCCACCATGGTCAGATTCATTGCTCTTTATTGGTCTTTATTGCTGTATAAATATAATTGATTATTATGATTTCTCATCTGCATGTGTGTTACAAACAATTACTCTTAGACTATGAAGAGAAGTGATTTCATTCATCCATCCAGCCACTCATCTGTGTTCTAAGCTAAATTGCCACCTAGCATACTATTCATGACCCCAGTTTTATAGGTTTTCCCATTATTATTATTATGGGGCCAAACACAGAAGCTGTGTAGGCACCCGATTGTTATTCAAACTCTTCTTCTTCTTCTTAATAGGGTGTCTATGGCAGCCCATAGTACCATCTGGTAAAAAGTTGTGAAATTTTGACACACTAATTAGGGAGGGTCTAAAGAACATTCTGACCAAATTTGGGCCAAGTGTTGCCAACGCTCTAGTGTACCACACAAATTTGGGTCAAATTTGGCTTAATTTGAAAGTACATTTATGCTCATAACATTTGAACAGTGTGTCCAAAATTTAGAAGCCAGGCATTAATGGATTAGATTAGATGTTCCACCATCTTGGATTTTGTCAAAAACTGGTTTTTTTTTACTACTCCTCCTACATATTTTGTTCAATCATCACTAAAATTTGGCATACATCATCTTCAGAGTAAGTCTCACAAAACTTATCAAAAGAATTTTGAATACTCCAAACAATTTGCCCGTAATGTGCCAATGAATCTGACAGCAAAGCTGCCAAAAAGAAAATGAGGCCGTATCTTAGCAATGACCTTGCACATTGATACAAATCTTGGTAGGCATTTCAGGACCATGCACTGATGCTTTGCAATAAATTTTGTGACAGTGCCACTTACTGCTCAAAAGTTACAATAACATGCCAAAAATGCCATTTTTGCTACTCCAGCTGCAAATTTTGTCCAGTCTTCACCAAATTTGGCTCACATCATCTTAATACCTGTCTAAACATTATCAAAGGAACTCTAACTACTACTACTTCTATTATTACCACTACTACTAATAATAGTTGTCACAACTCGTGACGGAGCGGATGAAGGAAAGAGGTAAGCGTACTTAAGAACGAGTGTAGTTTATTTACAAGAGGTAGGCAGACAAATCCAAAACGTAATCCAAAGGCGTAGTCAGAAAACAAGCGAAGGTCAGGCGAACGGCAAACAGGTATAAACAGGGCAAGGCAGATATCAACAACCTGGCACGGAAAACAGAGTCGAGAAACAAACATAAGCATAAACATGAACGTGAACTATGACTATGATCTGGGAGCGGATAACCCAGCGTAAACTATAACTAACAAGGAACTATGTTTACTATGTTTAATTAACCGCGCCATGTGTAGTACGGCGCGTAGTATATAAACCGGCATGAATTAACTTAAACAGATTTCAGCTGGGAGTAATACAGACACACGTGGGGATACAACCTATGACAGACACAGGGCGGGGTCATGACGAACATAAAGCATCATGCTTGACACTTTGGGAATGCCCCCTGGCGGAAACAGTGCCTGAATACCTGTGAAATCATGCAAATCTGATTGGACTGCCTCAGTCAGGTGACGAAGCAGAAACACATCACGAAGACTATATAAGGCATCCACAAACACATGCCCTCCCAGCCATTGACAGAAACGAAAACAAAGAGTACATGTTCAAATGTCACAACACGCATGCGCAACAGCGCGACAGCATGCTGCTTCAAGGGGGAACCGTGACAGAGTCCCCCCCCAAAGGCACTCCTCCCGGAAAATTAAACATACCATATCACCGGCGGCCCCGGGCCCCTGGGCTGAATGTGCCAAGCAGAGCCAGGAAACCGCATGATGTTTCTGGCCAACTAGGGACACGGAGCGAAGTTCAGCGCGAGGCTCAAGGGGGAAGCGAGGTTCTCCGCGAGGCTCCAGGGGGGAGCGAGGTTCTCCGCGAGGCCAGGGGAAGGAGCGAAGTTCTCCGTGAGGCTCAAGGGAGGAACGATGCCCTCCGCTGAGCCCAGGGGTGGAGCGATGTCCTCCGTGGAGCAGGAAGGGGGAGCGACACAAGGAGCGACGTCTTCCGCGGAGCATGGAGGCAGAGCGATGTCCCCAGCGAAGCAGGATGGCGGAGCGACGACCTCAGCCGAACAGGAAGGCGGAGCGACGACCTCAGCCGAGCAGGAAGGCCGAGCGACGTCCACAGCCGAGCAGGAAGGCCGAGCAACGTCCACAGCTGGACGTGGAGGCAGAGCGGCGTCCTCAGCAGAGCAGGGAGGCTGAGCGGCGTCCTCAGCAGAGCAGGGAGGCTGAGCGGCGTCCTCAGCAGAGCAGGGAGGCTGAGCGGCGTCCTCAGCAGAGCAGGGAGGCTGAGCGGCGTCCTCAGCAGAGCAGGGAGGCTGAGTGGCGTCCTCAGCAGAGCAGGGAGGCTGAGCGGCGTCCCCAGCAGGATGTGGAGGCTGAGCGGCATCCCCAGCAGAGCAGGGAGGCTGAGCAGGCATCAAAAACGGGGAGGGAGGGTGGTAGCCGGTCTCAGCCCCGACCCCAGATTCCCCCTCCTGTCAACGTGACTCCTTTTTACTCTGAGCGATTACCAACGGGACGTGAGGCTTGGCTGTGACTGGGATGTCGTGAGCTTGAGACTGAGTCTGGACTTGGGTGTCGTGAGCTTGAGACTGAGTCTGGACCTGGACTCTGTGAGCTTGAGACTTAGTCTGGACCTGGATGCTGTGAGCTTGAGACTGAGTCTGGACCTGGACGCTGTGAGCTTGAGACTGAGTCTGGACGTGGATGCTGTGAGCTTGAGACTGTGTCTGGACTTGGGCGTCGTGAGCTTGAGACTGAGTCTGGACTTGGACGCTGTGAGCTTGAGACTGGGTCTGGACTTGGGCGTCGTGAGCTTGAGACTGAGTCTGGACTTGGGCGTCGTGAGTTTGAGACTGAGTCTGGACTTGGACGCTGTGAGCTTGAGACTGGGTCTGGACTTGGGCGTTGTGAGCTTGAGACTGAGTCTGGACTTGGGCGTCGTGAGCTTGAGACTGAGTCTGAACTTGGACGCTGTGAGCTTGTGACTGAGTCTGGACTTGGTGAAGCTGGGTCTCTGTACTTTTCCTTTTATCCTTCTCCTCCTCCAGAAGCTGCTTTAGTTGATTTCGTTTGTCCTCTAGTCGACAGAACCGAATGCTCAGAACCCATTTCCGGAGTGTCTCTTCTTGCAGCAAAACCTGTGTTTCCTGTAGTTGCAACTCCATGGATGAGCATTCTTTAGTTGCTTCGATGCATTTCTTCTCCATTTCAGACAGAGTGCTGCTCAAACTCTCCAACTCCAACTGCATTCTGCTAATTTTTTCCACCATCTCCTTCTTACTCTGCGTGATTACAACTGGAACTTGAGGCTTGGCTGTCACTGGAGCTTGAAATTGGAACTTGGCTGTGAGCAGAACTTTGTGAATTGGGTCGGCAGACTTGGAGATGAATGGATTCTGCTTGGCAGGATGCACGGTAACTTGGACTTGTGGCTTGGTCTGGACCGGGACATGGACCTGAGGCATGGCAGGGGCTGGAGACTTAGCTTGGTCTGGAAACTTGGAGATGAGCGGAACTCGCTTCCCTGGATGAGCGGTGGGAGTCTTGTCCATCTCCTCTGGAGTGCTCACCTGCCCATAATACCTGTGGAATGGGCGCTCCGCTACGTTCACATCCTCCAGCAACTGATCATAGTTCTGTCCTGGTTCTCCAAACTCCTCCAAAAACACTTCCAAAAACTGCCAAATATCCTCCAGCACCCGGGATTCCTTGGCTGCCACTCGCTGTGCCCATGTGCGAGCTGCGCCAACAAGGCGAGACATGATAAACAGAATAAATCGTCCATCAGTCGGCTTCGGGTCACGTAGGCTGGAGAAATAATGCTGACAGTCCATCAAAAACTCATGCTGGTAAAAGTAGCCATCATACGGCTCCGACATGTCCACGGAACACCTCTGAGCGAAGCTCATGGAATCCAAGGTGCGAATCTTGGGCGTGCGGTTTTGGGTTCGGCGTCCTCGCTGTTCTCGTGCTACCTCCATGTTTATGGTGGTTAATTCTGTCACAACTTGTGACAGAGCGGATGAAGGAAGGAGGTAAGCGCATTTAAGAACGAGTGTAGTTTATTTACAAGAGGTAGGCAGACAAATCCAGGACGTAATCCAAAGGCGTAGTCAGAAAACAAGCGAAGGTCAGGCAAACGACAAACAGGCATAAACTTGGGGCAAGGCAGATATCAACAACCTGGCACGGAAAACAGGGTCGAGAAACAAACATAAGCATAAACATGAACGTGAACTATGACTATGATCTGGGAGCGGATAACCCAGCATGAACAATAACTAACAAGGAACTATGTTTACTATATTTAATTAACCGCGCCGTGTGTAGTACGGCGCATAGTATATAAACCGGCATGAATTAACTTAAACAGATTTCAGCTGGGAGTAATACAGACACACGTGGGGATACAACCTATGACAGACACGGGGCGGGGTCATGACGAACATAAAGCATCATGCTTGACACTTTGGGAATGCCCCCTGGCGGAAACAGTGTCTGAAATCATGCAAATCTGATTGGACTGCCTCAGTCAGGTGACGAAGTAGAAACACATAACGAAGACTATATAAGGCATCCACAAACACGTGCCCTCCCAGCCATTGACAGAAACGAAAACAAAGAGCACATGTTCAAATGCACAACACGCATGCACAACAGCGCGAGAGCATGCTGCTTCAAGGGGGAACCGTGACAAAAGTATTATTATTATTATTATTATTATTATTATTATTATTATTATTATTATTATTATTATTATTATGTTATTGTCATCATGATCATCGTCATCATCATATTACTATTATTATTATTATTATTATTATTATTATTATTATTATTATTATGTTATTGTCATCATGATCATCGTCATCATCATAACTATTATTATTATTATTATTATTATTATTATTATTATTATTATTATTATCAATCACTTAATTCTTACTACTGAAAATACTGATATCTTCAATATTAATACAGATGATATTGATAAACAATTCTTTAAAAAACAATCTTCAGGGTTTTTTAACTGATGCAAATTCAGGGAGGTGGCTTTATTTTTTATACGTGTGGCAATGTTCAAAAGGCTAGAACACCAAAAAAGAGTGCAAACTAAAAATCTAACCTGGAGAACAAATAGCAGATGATAATGTCTGGGTTACCCTGTTCACTGAGAAGGGAAGGAGAAGTTGCATCATGCTTGACATTTTGGGAATGCCCCCTGGTGGAAACAGTGTCCATGACAACATCACATAGCTGGTGGATGTTATAGACCTTGTACTCCTCCACCTTCCGTTTGAGGATGCCCCACAGATGCTCAATAGGGTTTAGTCCATCACCTCCACCTTGGTGAAGACATGGATGCAATAATATGCAATTTTCAGATCTTATTCTGAAAATCAGTGCTTGAACTGAATGTGCAAATGATAAACTGAGCATAACACACTGAAACTGCTCATATAATGAGCACAGTTTCAGGTAATGCAGGTAACCCAAACTCAGCTGCATTCCCACACCCTGGCAGACTCAAGGGAGAGAGAGAGACTTTTTTTTTTAATGAAAGTATCATAAGTTTGTTACCCTGCCCAAATCACTCGGACATAAGAACATGGGAAATTATTGAATAGATGATGCCCTACAGAAATACTGGGGGCAATAACAACCTCAAAGTCCCTAATAACCCATTTTATCAGCCCAACGGGACTAGTTTTTTCTTCTATCACTTAGAACGGTCTTCAGATCCATTCTTGTGCCTCTACAGAACTGGGATTGTGGCTGCCCAGACAACCTGTCTCTGCGTAGGGGGAGGCGTGACCTCCATGATTTGAGGCTGCAGTTGTCCTGCTCCCTTCAATTGAGAAGAGAGGCTGCTGAGCCTGGAGTTTTTGTTTAATGAGACTTTCTCACAATGGAAGCAGACCGCCTCCTCAAGTACTCTACCGACAAACATTTAACACAGAAAGTATGCCTGTCATAGGGAGCATGGCGGAACACAACCTCTGAAACCTAGGGTTAAAAAAAGCTGAATGACAGTTTTTGAGTCCCTTATATAGTCTTCGTGACAGAAATGGGGTGTTCCCAAAGAGGCAAGTGCGACGCAATGTAGAGTTCACTTGGAAAGGGAACACACACCACACAACACAAATGCCCAGCAACCAAAGAGGGAAAGCACAGTACTTTTATTTATTTTTTTTTTATTAAAGAAACACGTACATACACTTTTGTTCAATTGCTAATATTAAACATTATACAGTTAAGTATGTATAAACCACTTGTATAACACAGAACTTATTAAGGGGACAATTTAGAGAAAACATAAGACGTGTACACAGGAAATCAGTGAAACAACCAAGGAAGACATTCAAACTATGAGGGAGGTTGCGCTCTGGCAATCTGGAGGGGAATTGTCCATGGTGTAAGTGAAAGTTACGAGCTTCACAGTTTAACTTTTTCACACAAAAATAGCTTGCACCATAAATATACTAAATAAAATAATGTAAAAAAAAAAGGACCATTTCTGAAAATTTCCAGGCCCTAAATGACAAGTCACTTGTAATTATGATAAATGTAATGTTTAAATATTTATTACATAATGCAGTATATACTTGCTTCGCACCTCCATGGTTGGTGCTTGATTCCCGCGTCCGCCCTGTGTGCATGGAGTTTGCATGTTCTCCCCATGCTTCAGGGGTTTTGTCCCCCACACATTATTAACTAAGTAGAAACTCTGATTAACTAATTAGTGAGTAATAGCACACAGATGTATGTGGTAGTTTACTAATAGCTAATAAATAACTACTAATTCTTTAATGCCTCCCAGAAAACTACTAAGAAACTATATACAGTTGCATAATTAATACAAAACTGCTACGGTTAACAAATAAACAAGACTGTTTACGTAATCAATAGGTAATAGCATACTTATGATTTGAGTAAGCTGATTGTGAGGGTCCAAGGCAGTCAAGGCACAAGGGACACAGTTTCCCCCCAAAAAAGTTTAATGAATCACAACATATATTTACCAAATCATTTCATTAAATTCAAATAATCAAAATCAATATTTAGACCTATAAAACAGGTCAACATGTAACATGGGCCACATCATATTCTATTCATTACAAACTGAATAGAACTAAACTCAAATAACTGAGGACTAAACATAACCAAACTGAGTTAACAAATAAATCAACAGAGGCACATTTATACAGATGGACTAGTCCACTTTAGACACACAGGGGGGAAATAAAACACTGCAAACTAAGTACAACATTAAAGAGAAGGTCAGCTGAATAACTGAAATAAAGATAGAAACAAATACATAATTGTGAATAAGAAAGTAAACAAACACAAAACATCCCACTCTCCCCATAGTCAGTCTGCATGTTGGTACCAGCAAGCAGAACTAAATATAACAGCGAATGCGGCGTGTCAGCCTTTAATGTGCACGGGCCCCATTGGCAATTCCACATGACAACTATACACCAGCCATCCCCTCCTCAGCTCATCCCACACAACAGTAACTTAATTCAAAGGAAACAGTATTAACAAAAGTGTGTATAGTACAACATACCATGATCTTCACTTTAGAACACTGTTCCAAACATGGAGGACCAAACCATCAGAAATTTAAAATAAATATAAATATATTAGCTTTTTCCTTCATTTATTATTTTCTGCATTTATTATTATTTTTTTTTACATTTATTTTTATATTTATTTATTCCCACATGTATTTATCCATCCATTTTCTATACTGATTATCCCTCTGGGTCACGGAGAACCTGGAGCCTATCCCAGAGTGCATTGGGCACAGGCAGGGTTACACCCTGCACAGGGTGCCAATTCATCACAGGGCACAATCACATAAACATTCACACACCATGGACAATTTGGAAATGTCAATCAGCCAACTGAGGAAACTGGAGGCATGAAAGAAATAGTAGTTATTGATTAGTTAATAGTGAACTGATGCATACATCCGTGTGCAATTACTCACTAATTCATTAATCAGAGTTTCTAGTTGGTTAATAGAAGTTACTAGAATGTTAATATCGCGTTATAAATTTCTTCCTGTGTAGTTAATCATTAATGATGGATGTGTATTTTAAAGCATTACCGCATAACCAATATTAGCAGTGAACTGGTGATAAATAACAAAAACTTCAGTACATCATGAAACACACATAAGTCTAAAATTTAAATAGATTTAAGGTTTTGTTTTAGTCCTAGTGTCCCTTTGAGATGCAAACACAGTAGTTGCTTTGTAAATACGAATGTAAATTTCCTTTTTTTTTTCTTTTGAATTCCAATAGTGGGATACAGCAGCATCCATAGTGATTAGTTTACCAGTCCTTTCAAAGCCCAATAATATTAACTTAAGCCCTTAAAAGGATTTATTGACCCAATATATACCATGTCCATTAGTGCTGAGTGAGGATTAGTGTTCTGAGGCCGGTTAGTGTTAGGTTTAGGCTAACATAGTGTCTTTTGCATTTTATCAGGTGAGGCTGTGTGAGGGCTTATGCTTCGTTTCACTTTAGTACCAAGCGAACAGCTGATGTGCAATGGATAGGTGGTGTCACCTAACACAACTCCACACCTATATACCCAAATACAATAAACATTTTAGATTGTGAAAACATTATTAAAACATTGGCTTAGAAAATAATTAATTGTGTTCATTCACATGGCAAATTACTTTAACTAAAACAACTTACAAATTAGGTAGAATACAGAGGTAGAATGGCAGTGGCCTTGCTCAATAGTCCCATCATTACACTTTTAGAAAAATGGGTTTTACAGGTGGTTTCAACTCTCGTAACCTCCAGGGGCCGTAAGAATCACCTGCTTATGTACTTATGCATGCATGCCAAGACCTATAATGTTATGGAGTGACTGTAGCAAGGGGGACATAGTTTAGTTTGAGATTTTGAATAGGGTGATGAGCCAAAAAGGTGATGGCTGATGAGGCACATCTGTATCTTACTTCTTTGTGTTTCTCTCTTTCTCCCCACAGTTAGCAAAGTGTGTGTTAATGGCACAGAGCAGCAGAAAAAGAGTGTGTTTTGTTCATTTTGCCATCTGTCCAACATGCTATTAGCAAGTCAGATAAATAAAAGTTCGAGTTCAATGCTTATACTGGGTTTACTGTGTTCTCTAGGCAGAGTGCTTTCATCAGTGGAACATAAAGTTTGTGATGACCCTGTAAGTGTCAATATGGGAGATTATGAAGAAACCACATTTAGATTGAAGTACTTATGTATCAGATGTTGGCCACAAAACAAATGAGCAAAGTGTTTTCAATACTTTTTTTTTTAATGTGACTCTACTGACTTGCTGATGCTCAATAGAGTCAGTAATGCTAGGGTCTAGGGGTGGGGTAGTACTTATTATTGTATTTTGTGTTTTAACTACATGACTGGAGAATTAGGAGGGACACAAGGTATTGGTCAGTTTTCAGGCAGGATACTGACATATATGGAAGAAAAAGTTGATCCTGTGAAAAAGAAAATAACCGCAGTCAAACTAGATGTAAATTGGAAATATTTACCTAGGAACAAACATAAGGGAGAAAGGCCTGCCTCTTCCTTCAGTTGTAAAAACACTTTCCAAATGCACAAATTCATGTGATCTCACAAACACATGTTCTGCTTAATAAATATTTGCCCAGTTAAAAAATGAAATCAGAGAGCAAGTGGACAAAATATGAAATGGTCAAAAAAATGTTTCTCTGAAGAAATTAAACAATGCATTCAAGACCCTGATCCACTCACTTAACCACCTACTACAAATCTAATATTGGTGAGTGGACAGAGGCTGTCAGGGGAGACAAGAATTCGAAAAGTAAATTAAGTAGCAGGTTTATGCAGTAAGGTTTGTGCAGAAAGAAGAACAGACAGAGAGGTGGAGTCAGAGCTTCACTGTGTGATGTCAGAGGTATAAATTGTGTTGCCCTGCTGAGCCTAATCCAGACAGATTAAGGAAAAGAAAGCAGGCACCTGTACAACTGCAGTAGAGGCAGAGAGACATTAGCTACTGAAGCGTGGAGCAAAAACAGAAACAACTAAAAAAAAAACCCTTAGTAATACTGTATGACAATAAGGAATAAGAAGGACAGAAGGGTGAGTAATTCTGGAACCAGAGGATTAGAGGAATTTCAAAAGGATTTAAATTGACCTGTTGTAGCCTTAATAAAAAAGCACCCAGTTTCCTATTTATCTTAATCATCTAATACCAAACTGTAGTTATCTGATCAAAATGGCTACCAATGGAATAAGCAAATCTTTAAAGCTCCAATTTGGGCTCATCAACTATGATAACCGTTACCTCACAGCTGAGACTTTTGGCTTCAAGGTAAATGCATCTGGTACAAGTATGAAGAAAAAGCAACTCTGGAGCCTGGAGCAGGATGACCAGGATGGTCAGGTGGTTTTCCTTCGCAGTCACCTTGGCCGTTACCTATCCACAGATAAAGATGGCAAAGTGAATTGTGCAACTGAGGTTCCAGACTCTGATTGTCGCTTTTTGATTGTAGCTCAGTCAGATGGCCGCTGGGCCTTGCAGTCAGAGCCTTATCTGCGATACTTTGGAGGCACAGAAGATTTCCTGACCTGTTTTAGCCAGACCATTGGAGAAACTGAGTTATGGACCATCCATTTAGCCCTCCACCCACAGGTTAACATGTTGAGCATAGCGCGCAAACGCTATGCACACTTGTCCGATTCAAAGAGTGAGATTTCTTTTGACAGTGATATCCCATGGGGTGTGGATTCCCTGATTACCCTGGTCTTCAAGGAAGGAAAGTACAGTGTGAAAACATGTGACAATCGCTTTCTCAGTAGCAGTGGAAAGCTGGTAGATGATTATGGTCCTGAAACAGCTTTTACATTGGATCTCAGGTCTGGTAAGCTGGCTTTCAAAGATAATGAGGGAAAGTACCTAGCCCCATCGGGTCCTTCAGGCACCTTGAAGTCTGGGAGATGTACAAAGCCGGGTAAAGATGAGCTTTTTGATCTGGAGGAGAGTCATCCTCAAGTGGTTTTCCTGGCAACCAACAAAAGATACCTATCTGTCCGTCAAGGTAACCACTATGCTTTTTTACTTTGGGCAGATATATATTGTATATTGATGGACCATGACTAAATACCAAGTAAAGCAATGTAATGTGATGTAATGATTTCAGTAAAGTAAAAATTGTTCATTATTTTTAGCTGATTCTTTGTAATGTTTAGCACAATTTTCATGCATTCATGTAAGTCAGACAATGTTATGCACTGTGATGTTTTACAATCTGCAAATTAATATTTGCCGACTGGTTTGGAAAATACTAGGCCAGAGATCAATGAATTTGGGAAGTCCACATGTACCATCAAATATTTTATCATATTAGCTATTGACAAGGCAGATCTTTGCTATTTATTATTTTTTACCTAGCCATTGAACTAGCTAAAATTGGAGTCTCAGGCTTAATTTATATAGGTAGCATGCCATTTTAAACAATATTTTTTATAGTTGTTTTCAGACATGAGGTTCTTTTGTTGCTTCAAATTTGTAAACTATAACCCACCAAACAGTATACCTTGAGGTCATGATTACTAAGAGCACAGGTAGATATTTGGAACAATCTAGTTGCTTTTTTAGGCACATATATCTCTATATCTGGTTCACAGAGGTCTGCAGTTTTATTCTGCACTCAAACAAATTATAGACCAGCAACACTCATATTACTTTAATAACAGTAATGGGATAATGGGATAGAAGTGTAACCCTGTAGGGCAAAATAAGCTTCTGAATGGCATTTTGTAGGGTAACAGTGACCAAGAGTGGAAAGGAAAGAACTCAGTGTGAGGTGTGATGGGTAAACAGAGAGGAGAAATTTAGATGATTCCCACCAGATGTTCCTATTCAATATGTGATCAAGGTCATGCTTAACCTATGCAATTACTGGATGATCAAAATATGTTGTGAGAAACATTTTATTATGCAGGATACAGCAACCACAGTGCTGAAACTGCAATACACAGTAAATTAAGTCATCAGCTATCTAGTCTTAGACAAGACATTTATGGCCTTTGTAGGAAGCATTAATTAACTCTGGTATCCACGCTGTAAACCCACTGCAGATTTTAGTTATAACAAACCCCACTAGTAACCCATATACAGTAGAAGGGTTAAAAAGGTTTGTTTGATCGAAGCAGATGGCAAGTAGAAGAAACAGATCTAAGACTTAATTCAGGCATACTTTTATCATACTGGTTAGATGAAATACAGAGGAAGTGGCAGATTGATTTCTTTTAATCATCGTAATATGGCTGGGCATAGCGCCAGCAATAAGTAATATGAATAAAATTGCATTCATCTGCTATAAATCCAATTTTCATTAGTATTTAATTGGACAGTGTTCAGAAATTACATTTACAAAATGTCCAGCAAATGGATCACATGAGCAAATCTTAAATAGTTAAACTACTGGTAGCTTGTTGAGAATCTGACTGGACTCAACCAGTTGAATGAGAACATACTGTAAAGGACAGTATGTCGTATGTTGCATTGCATGGGCGCATATATATATATATATATATATATATATATATATATATATATATATATATATATATATATATATATAATTTAAAGGAACCAATTCTTTTCATTGGTTTACATTTCTTTACTTTAGCTCCCCATGTTAGTTATGTTAGTAAGGAGTAAAACACAGTAAGTAAGTTGGAGTAAGGCACATGAAGCTGCTTAGTTGGCCCTTCAAATTTGCATTGCACCATGCATAGATCTACTGCAGTAAGCAAATTAACAGTTTGGGAGGAGGGTGTAGGTGCAGGATTATTCTACTAACAGGCTTAGAATAAGAGTTAGAAGGTAATTCTTAGCCATGCCATGATGAAATATGTGTTTAAATGCTGAGTTTTTTTTTATCTAAATGCATTTAAATGCAGAACCCTGTAGAGAAGACAATAGAGTAGACAATTTTTTGCTTGTTAAGGGTTTTGTGAGATATCTGCATTACCTCCGTTCACATTTACATTAACTTCTTGAGTAATATTAAGTGGGATCAGCATTTGGCACAATTATGTATCAAAATACATAATTTATGATATTATCTTTATTTAGTAAGTGATGAAGTAGTTTGGATAACATTTCACCTCTATACACCATGGTAAAAGACGCAGGACACTTAACCTACTTATCACATTCTCTTAGAATAAATGAATATTCTCCCATGTCCATGGTTTCTAATAATGAATAAAAGCCAGCATTATGCACAAATCTGCAATGAAATCACTGTCACGTTATGGAACGTAGTGGAGGCTGAGATGGAAGCAAGTGCAGGTTAATAGTTTAATCCAAGAAGTACAAGTTTAAAGGATCGTAAACATGAACAAGGTCAAAAACAGTATAAACAAACACTGTAAGGCTTGGTAATGACAGAGACAGAAGGCAACTGAGCATATGCATATACATATGCTGAGCATTTAAGGATGCATAGGAAGTCCTTTTAAACGATGTTTGTGATTGTGCTGTGAATTGAATGCTGGTGTGCATGATTAGAATGAAGGTGAGTGTTCTGGGAATTGAGGTCCACGGTGGCCATGTTTGTAGGCCGCAGTGCAGGATGGGAATTGTAGTCACTGTTTTGCTGTGATATGACAATCCTGCTAACTAGTCTGTGATGTGCACGATTTCCTCTGCCTTAGACTGATTAATAAAAAATCAATTGCTTATTCAAGCCATTAAATTCCCCCAATTTTTTTTAACAACCTCTCAAGTACCTTCTGTTTACAGGTGTCAGCATCTCAGCCAATCAGGATGAGGAAACAGATCAGGAAACATTTCAGATGGAACTTGACCAAAAGACTAAGAAATGCATGTTCAGAACTAATTCAGGGAATTATTGGACACTCGTCATTCATGCAGGCATCCATACTACAGCCACAGAAATGTAAGGCAATGTCTGTATGCATTTTTACCATTTCTGATATTTGGTTTACTCTTTTTATCTAAATATCCAGGTTTAGAGTAAACAAGGAGAATCAAAGGGGCATTGTCATTACACAAATGGGATAAAATGTTAGAGGACTTTATAGAAAAATGATGAAGTGCACTTATCTACTTACAACCAGGTCCATAAGTATTTGGGCAGTGACACAATTTTCATAATTTAGCCTCTGTAGACTACCACAATGGATTTGAAATGAAGCAATCAATGAGTGATTGAAGTGTAGACTTTCAGCTTTAATTCAAGGGGTTTAACAAAAATATTGCATAAACACTTTTGGAACTACAGCCATGAAACTGACTTTTAAGCAGTTTCATGCCAGGTGTGGCCTGTTCCCTCATTATTTCATAACAAATAAAGGAGCTAAAGGATTCTGGAGTTGATTCCAAGCACTGAATTTGGTAGCTGTTCATGGGGACTCTTAATATGTGGTCCAAAGAGGTGATGATGCAAGTGAAAAAGCCATCATCAGGCACTGGTGAGCTCAGCAACACCAAAAGGACTGGAAGACCACAGAGTTCTTTTCTTGTTCAAGAAAAAACTTTTCACAACGTCACTGTCACTGTTTGCCTCACACCTCCAGAGTTGGGAGTTCGATTCCCACCGTGGCCCTGTGTGTGCACAGAGTTTGCATGTTCTCCCAGTACTGCAGGGGTTTCCTCTGGGTACTCCGGTTTCCTCCTCCAGTTCAAAGACATGCATGGTAGGCTGATTGACATGTCCAAAGTGTCCATAGTGTATGAATGAGTGTGTGATTGTGTGCCCTGCGATGGATTGGCACCCTGCCCAGGGTGTACCCTTGTGCCCGATGCTCCCTGGGAAAGGCTCCAGGATTCCCCGTGACCCTAAAAAGGATAAAGCGGTATAGAAGATGGATGGATGGATGGATGAAAATTGCAAATTAAAATAATAAATAGGACATTCTGGATCAAGTGCTGTTTTAGAAGCATTTTGGGGTGGAGGCCTTGGTATTAAATTAAACCAAATTTGTAGTGATTTATGTGCTAATAATTTGAACTGTTCATTCATATAATGGCAATATACTAGACTCCTATTAGATTTTTACATGAATAAAATGCTTTGAATTAATTAATTTGATTTTGTTTTAATTTCAATGACTTTATTTGAATATGTATATTAATATATACTTTATATGCTTTGAATGAATATATTGTGTATTCACTCACCAACAGTGAGCCCAACACAATGTTCGACATAGAATGGCTTGGTGGAAGAGTGGCTCTAAAAGCTAGTAATGGAAAATATGTCTGCAACAGAAAAAATGGACAGCTTGCTGCAGTCAGTGATACAGTGGGTGAGTGTGTAATAAGATAATAGGTCAGCTACCTGGCCTTATTAACTCATTCAAATTCCATTGCTGCTATCAAACCTATAAAAAAAACCCCAAATGATAAGCTTTCACTCTTCTTGTGTGCCTTTAGGCAGTGATGAGCAGTTCTTGTTGAAGCTGATCAACCGTCCAATCCTAATCTTGCGAGGGGTGAATGGTTTTGTTTGCCACCACAAGAACTCCAATACACTGGATGTCAACCGCTCTGTTTATGACATCTTCTCATTGCTCTACAACGATGGTGCATATCACATACAATGTAAGTCTATACATTAAATTTAGAGTGGTGCATAGTCTCTTTGAGTATAGCAATAGCTATCTTTCAGACATTCTACTATATGGATTTTAACAAAGTAGATATAGCTCTAGTTTAGTGTCTAGATTCCTCAGATGTGCTGGTAAAACAAACAAACAAACAAACAAACAAACAAACAAACAAACAAAAAAATACTAACTGTTTGGGTTCCTTCATAGGTGGAAGTGAAAAGTTCTGGTATGTCACTAGCAGTGACTTGGTGTGTGCAGATGGTGAAGAGCCAGAGAACTTCTTTCTAGAGTTTCTGGAGCATGGAAAAATGGCCATCAAAAGCAAAAATAGCAAATATCTGCGTGCTGACCAAGGAGGCACTCTCAAGTGTGATGCCACTACTATGGACAGCTCCTGTCTCTGGGAGTACTGAATCTTTTTAATGAAACTTCACTAATACACCAAGGAATAGTAGCAACATAGCCACACAGACTGATGTGGTCATTTGCTGTTAATGG
Source organism: Ameiurus melas (assembly GCA_012411365.1). NCBI lineage: Eukaryota > Metazoa > Chordata > Actinopteri > Siluriformes > Ictaluridae > Ameiurus > Ameiurus melas. The sequence continues at coordinate 26,298,365 of CM022753.1, forward strand.
CTGACACATTTGATTAATTTCTTTTATCTCTCAAGTCTGTCCGTAGTGCTGTCATTATCTTTGTATTTTTGACTATTACACATTATTATTATTTAGCTTAACAAGCACCATAACTAGTTCCTGATACCGATATTTCATTTTTGGTGTTTCATCTTCACATTAACCAGCCTTTGATATATATATATATATATATATATATATATATATATATATATATATATATATATATATATATATATATATATATATATATATATATATATATATATATATATATATATACTTAAAAGGTAATATAATGCTCTCAGAGTGTTGTTGCTGTGTCCTCTCAATAGGGCCTTAAAAAGTCCTATCAGTCCTTCTTATTTGACCCTTCACTGCTTAAATCATCTAAGGGTTCTTGTTTTGGGTGGCTGTGAGTGTTTACTGAGCTAGTAGTCTACATGGTTGTTGGACCTAGTATGAATTTAACGTTTTGAACCTTGTTTATTAAAATGCTCATTTCATTTGATTAAAATTCTATTGTTTCATTCTTATGATGAAGGCCAAGTGAGGTTCATTTCAGTTGTGATTAAGATAATAATGGACATACTTCACATTGAGTATGTCATTTGTGATTTAAGGCAAATAAATAATAGCTGTACAACCCAATGTCACAGACTATGATATATCACAATTTTACAAGCCTGTAAACAAACCTGTAATAAATAATAAATATATAAACCTGTCCAACCGGTGTAGGACAGTGGCAGACCCAGAGAGGTGTCCAGGGTGGTTCTGGACACCCCTGACATCTGATTGGCCACCCCAGGTGCCACCCCAACATTTTTTTTGCTACTGGGAGTTGCTGATGCTGAGCGGCACATCATTTCACCTCTTGTCGAAGAAGAGGTTTTTTTATTTTCGCCGGGAGTGCGTGCAGTTTTCAAATCAAGGACGAGCCGAGGACATGAGAATATGGTTGCAGGATACCATAGAATAAGAAAACATCATATTTTAAGTAAGTTTTTAAGGTTTAGCATCAGATTTGTTTGCTGAATAACTTTTATGAGACTCTGTGAGAGTTAATAAGGCTCCAATAGGCTATCTATAATGTTAGGACGGAACATATAAATGAGGCGATACAAGTGTGGCTTCATTTTGTTCCTTTTAATAAACCATGTCTTTAACAATGTCCATCCAACAGCCTTTAACAATGTCTGTGCTCCCACAGCTTCATTTCTGTATCTCCACCGATTCATCACCGCACTGTCCCTATTAGCTACGCATATCACTACCAGTATACACGGTACTCTCCGTATTACCCAATACAACCATACATATCCCCAGGGCTCTCAAGTTTATATCAATTCCTGGATTGAGATTACATCTGTTAGGGGAGGCGTCACTCATATAATTGCAGCAGCGGCCCCTCGGCACCACCCAATTCTCTCAAGTTTTTGCAAGCAGTTTCATTTTAGCTATTGTTCATAATTGACCAGCACAACTAGCAGAGCTTGACCTGAGCATGTATGTCAAGCTGTGTACTCTATTTCAGCTCATGCATGGTGTTTTGTGTTGTAAGTGTTTGTTGCACATGTTGATGCCTTAATGATGGGGGTAGGGTGCTCCCACTTAAACCACTGTGGCTCAAGGCCAGCCATTTTCACCGTTATGATGGATGATAGAATTCCATCCAGATCCAAACTCTTCCTAGTTTTGGTTTTGTTCAAACCCATCATGAAGAACTCTCTCTCTGCATCTGCATTCGAGTGGGGAAGAACTAAAACCAGCCTGGCAATCATAGACAGCCTTACAAATCTGCTCAACCGGTCACCTTTAAAAAAAAAATAACCAAGGAGGCCTAATTACTCTATTAATTTTTTTTGTTTACATTCATTAAGTTGATTAAGTAAATGTCAAGGGTGTAAAATATCTCTTACCATATTTTTCATTGACGACATATAAAATAATAATTTAGCACTAATTTTTCAATATTCCCCAACATCAGCGGGACACGTTATCCCTTACTTCTCAACATGAGAAATACAAGGTGTGGCATGTGAGCCTGTGAACTGGTTAAAATACACGTGTCTCATGGTGAATGTGTGCCAAATCACCATTACTGCAGTGGCGATCCCTAGTTTTATAAATAGTATAAATAGTTATTTTACAAAATAGCTTTGTATAACTCCTTTGTACCCAAATTATCCAGCTTTTAAGTCTGTCGTTTTTGTGTAAACCAAGTTAGAACAGGGACTTGTCAAAAATGTGTCTCTGTTATGCCTGTCATGTAATGGGGGTTGAGATGGATGCAAGTGCAGATACGAGCTTTACTGAAGAGAGGCAGGCAGACAAATCCAAAACGTGAAACACAGGTGCGATCAAAAACAGGTAAAGGGTCAGGAGATCGACAAACGGGCATAAACTAAGCGACAATCAAATCAATACTTCGCACCATAACAAACATAACAAACATAACATACATGATCACGGGTGAACACAAAACAGCTGAAACTATTGTTGACACATAAGGGAACAACTAATGACAATATAGGGGCAGAGACAGGACAGATATCATAACAAATGTACATGTCAAATGTAAACAAAGTCAATGTCACTGAAACCTGGAAGTTTATGATCGCTCTTCGAGCTTCAGAGCATACTGCGTGCTACAGTACTTGCGTGAAGCGAAATTGTGACAATGTGCACGACATAGACTGTCCGGGCGCTGCCCTTCCATGGTCCACCTTTTGCGTTCCGTCAACATTACGTTATCAATTAACATTTAGAAAATTTGACATTTGTGAATTGATTCAGAATTCTGAAAGTTCTGAAACTGGTATAGGATGACACAGGGTAAAATGATTTCCAGTAAGCCTTGTAGATGATTGTTTACCACAGAAACACTGGCAGTGGAAAGTTTTTTCACTGCATCTTTGCCAGTGCTACTGAGAATAAACTTATTAAACTTAATAAAGATATGTGCAGAATTGTTGGGAAACACTCAGCAATGAAAGATTAGGTAAGGTAGTACAAATAATATAAGGTAACATTAACTGGCTGACAGCTCAAGGAACTCAGCCGACTCAGGTTGAAAGGGCCCTTGCCATTCGGCAAGCAATGTCAACCTAAGATTTGAAGCAGTACCAATATTTTATCTCCTAGCATAAACTATCTCATTTGGTAGCACCTATTATAGAGCCTTTGACACAAGATCTGGTGTTTTGCTTGCAGGTCCAGGATATACTGAACTTAATCTTTACTGGTCATTGGACTGTTCTCCAAGTTTTCTTTAATCGCATCCAACACCCCCTAGGGCATCCAATTATTTACCCCAGTTTCAGCTCTTCTCCTGCACAAACTTACAAATCATGTTTTTAATTAGGTGCTCCATTAACCTGCCCATTTGAAGGTGATTTACACCTGATTGCTTTAATTCTCAATAATTCATCATTTTTGCGTCGTTTATGTGACATAAAAGAAATGCACTGATCAGTTAGGAACATTTTCGGATCCCAAGCCAGGAGATTACTCAAAACAGGTGCCTCAGCCATGCTCTTTGTGGAGATCATTCCCAGGGGCTCTGCTTCGGGACATAGTTTCCAAGAACTATGTCTAATGGCTTGATGAGATTCATGCCAACTCTTTTTGTGTACATCACTGTGAATGGCCTGCCAGTAAAAACAAGCCATTAACTGGACTAGTGTATTATCTACCATGAGGTGCCCTGCTGTGCAGTTAAAATGAGTCACTTGGAAAAGTAATTCTCTGTGGATTTTTGGGACCTTTTTGGTCCTTGGTTATGGAGAAAGGGGGAAAGGTTATCACTGCCTCAGCCTGTACACTCTGGCCATCTATTGCCATAACCTGAGTGAATGTATTCTTCAAAGTATTGTCACACATTTGTTAAGCAGGAAAATCCATTAGGGGCTCAGGGAGATGTGCTTGATTCCATGTCTGCATGCATCCCAGACATCGGCATAAGTGTGAGAAATGACAGCAAACAGCTTGAGGACTCAGGTTGAGAATGCACATGAGCTTCTATTTTACTTGTGCTATAGCATATTATTTAAAAGGGGAAAAAGAAAACAGGCAAACTATCTCTGTCCTTTCAGCTCACACTCTATGAAAAATTTACTGTGAACATTCCAATCTCTGTTCCTTTGTGTTAACAATTTTTCCTCTTTGTTAGGAGGATTTTCCTCTGGCCGCTGAGAAGTGTTTCTCTCAGCATTATTGTAGATATAAATAGTATTACACTACTTTCAAAGGTTTTTTTAAACAGGAGGATTTGGCCCTGAGTAGTGTTTCTCTCAGCATTTTTGTAAATAACCCTATTTCAAAGAATTTTGAATAGGAGGATAAACCAAGTCCCTCTCGGTCGCATGCATAATTGCTTTTTTCTTCTCTGTTCCTCTTGCTATTTGAGCATACTTTACCGCCACACTGCACCTTCCTGCTGTCTTTGTTGTGTGTTGTCCTTGTTATGTGTTCTGTATATGTTATGTATGTAAATCATTAGACATGGTTAGAAGTGGTCAGTCTAAATAACTCAAACTGACAAATATTAAGGAAGTACACCTGACTACACTATCATCAGGCCCTCTAACTCTCAAATCCAAAGTCTCAATGATCTCCTTTTAAAAACATAATGGGCAGACCATTTCAAACCCTGTGGACTAAAGCTAACCCTGGTGTTTCTTTTACAGGAGACCTGGACGTGATTGTTGGTGATTACACTCAAGCGTTAATTAAAAAAATCGAACAAGGTGCATGGTAATCTCTTTGCTTCTCTCCCTTTACCTGCAAAGAAACCTACTCCCCTTTTCCCCAGGTGATACAGCACTAGTAAAAAAACCTCAACCTCAGGAAGCCGCCTTTGGCTTCTCCAACGGTGATTGCCGTCACTCGCACGGCCGTACTCGCTTACTCTCAACCACAGTGGATTCGAGCCAGTAGATGGAAATGGTGTTTGACCAGAACCGGCTCACTCAAGAAAGGAGAAAATTCAAAACCAAGCAGCCTTGGGGAGCCTCTTCTCATCTCAACTTAACACATACACATATATATTTTAATGTATGAGCCTTCAGAACAAGTATAAAAAGTGAATCATGTCCTGTCTGAAGGGAGCATATAATTGGTGGGAGCTGACGATGGCTTATGGATCTCTGGACATTAGTCAGCACTTATGGGAGGAGTGTGTGCAGGTCCCGTTGTGACCTAAGAGGGCATTAATAAGTTTACTGTGAACAAACACCTCTCTGTTCCCTTGTGTTAACACTTTTTCCTCTATTTTCCTTTGTGAACACCTCTCTTTTCATTGATCCTATATTAACTCTTCCCAACCAGGTACAGACAGATAAAGCCCCTCACCATTTGCACATTCATTTGTTTCCCCGAATACCATTTGTGCACATTTACGTAAGTTCCCGAATAACATTTGCTTGTATTCCTATGAGTTCCTGAAAACCATATATGGAGTTGTTCCTGTTTTACATTGATTATGCTTCCTGTTCTATGCAAATATTCCCTTCTGCCTAGCCAATCAATAGTTAACCCATTGTCTCTGTTGTGTGTCAAGCATGATATATACTCTGCCTTTCTTTGGATAAATGAGAGATTTTGCCATGTGAATTTTGTGCGTCTGTGTGTCATTTGGCAACTCTCCCAAGGCCTTGGTGTGGAAAGTGTGGAGCAGGGCGAAGGCACTGTCTTTCTTGTATATGTTCTCTTTCTCGTTTCTCTTGCACACACATACACAACAGCTTAGCTCACTGTCAAGGGAGAGACAGAGAACCAGCTTGTTACTAAGCACCCACAAATCAGCAACTTCTGCCATGTTAATTTGCTCATTCCCCCAAACTCTTGCTGCAGACTCTCACTAAATCATGTCCCCACATGCCACAGCCTATTAATCACTGACGTAGCCATCGGTGTTGTTGAATTGCAGGTAAAATTACCCTGCAAAACCGACTTCCTGCAGCAAAAAACAAAGAAGTGTGAAAAGGGGCATTTGTCTTCTAACACTGTAGAATGACATTCTGCATTGTAACAAAGCAGATAAAACACTGTTCTCTGCCAAGTTCTGTGCCGGATTAAAAATATATTGTTTTCTTTATTTTTACGTTGTTGAAAACCGATGGAAATGTCTGGTTGTGCCACACAAGACTAAAAAAGACGTGCACCACTTAATGTCTACAATTGCGTAGTTTGTAGGGAGTGTGGTGCCTGAAACACGTTCAACCTGAATTCAAATCCAGCTTTTACTGAACTTTCTCTTCTCCCTTTTACATTAAATATCAGATCGGAAAGACATTTATTTTCTATAAAAATGTAGAAATTTATTTGAAAAGTGGAAATAAAGTGCCTAACGACTTTAATAATAAATGTTTGTGGGTTAGGGCTAGGTGTAGGGAGGGCTTTGTTGTCCCAATAATGTGGCATCCATTTAATAATTGTAATAAATATAATCATTTACACTTATGTTATTACTGCATCCTATTAATGTACAACAATACTGAGGTGCAAATAGAATCTGCCACTATTTCTAAGTGTAAATAGCATCTAACAACTATTTGCACTTATTGCAAAAAACTGCTACTTTTATATAGTATAAATATAATATATCTATTTATTTTCCCTGCCAATATAATTTATCACGATTTCTTGTCAATTAGTGTAAATATATTATATCTATTTATTTTACATGACAATTTAATATATCACCAATTATTGTCACTTAGTGTAAATATAATATATCTATTTATTTTCCCTGCCAATATATCACTATTTATTGTCACTTAGTGTAAATATAATGTCACTATTTATATTCACTAAGTGTAAACAGAATATATTATTATTTATTGTCACTTAGTGTAAATAGAATATATCGCTATTTTCACTTAGTGTAAATAGTTGATGCCTTCAGATAATGATTCATATTCTCTCTTATTAATGTCATAAATTACAATTAGTAAATTCCAACAAAAGTCATGCAGTATTTGGTATAAATCAGCAAGACCAGCATTTCAAGCATTTATTCATGTTGGAGTGAGGAAAAATTTAAATTTAAATTTGAAATTAAAATTTTTGATTCTGTGTATGAAAAGCAAAAGCTTGTGGGGTAGGCTTGGAGAATAATGGCAAGAATCATCTAAATGCTAAAAATCATGTTTAAAAAAAAATAGAAAAGAAAACAATAGAATATGTGGCAATGTGTAACAGAATAGGCAGCTTATAATAGCCAGTTTATAACAATCTGTTTTACATGGCAGAACACACCTGCATAACACAGTTATCTGGTAGAATTGTATGGCAGTGAAGGCCAAGGTAGGCACAACACACTACTTCTAGTGTTCCTAATTAACTGGGAATTCGTAAATATGACTCTGAAACAAATGAAATCCAAACAAATACAAGTGTGTGAAACATCACGTACATGAACAGATGAACAGATGACTGGAATGAGAGGGGCTTGTGGATGCCACATAGCTCATATTGGGGTCAGACCTTTGGCTATGCTGTTGTTACTGCTACTACTGCAAGCATAATTTGTTTAGCATTTTACAGTATCTTATTTTTGTTAATTAAGTCACAATGCAGGAAAGAATTCTAATTCTATCCAAATCAGTGTCACACCAGGAAACCTCTCAATTGACTCGGGTGCATTTCAGTACTTGTCCAGGTGTATAAGTGAGGCTCTTTTACCAGCTTTTACTAGGAGGGAAAGATATTGTAGCTCCTCAAACCATAAGCTTCTCATGATTTAATGCAGTAGAGTATTGTCTGTGTCTGTGACTTCTCTGGAGGAAATCTAGAAAAATCTTCTCTAGAGTAGCATGTATTATGCAGCGCTACACTACGTGTGCCATAGATACCTTCTCATCAGCTGCAGTGCTATCATCTGGGCTAAGTGCTGTCACAAACAATTATGTACTGTACATTTGGCACATTTACTTACATCCTCCTCTAACTACTTTCTCTTCTTTAATGTGACCTTTTCTGTTTTCTTTTCTCTCTTTTTTTTTGCTGTCATATTTATTAAAGACTTAGAGGGTTGTCCAGTCTAACTGTAAACCTGTACATGTGGTTAGGGATCAGTCAGCCAATTACGGATCTTAGAGGTTCGCTCACATTGTCTTATTGACTCTTATTGCCTCTTATTGCATGGGGAGGTAGGGGTGTGATTGATTAATGCTAACGTTACATTTATTGCACCATCAACTGCTGCCCAGGAATTCTCCCAGTTACCCGATTAGCCACTTTGGCATTGTGCCTACACCAAAAAGACTATTTCATATAAGACATATATATATAAAAACAATTAAATACAGAACAGCACAAATCCTGAACAACAACAACAACAACAACAACAACAAAAGCAGTATACAAACAAATTAATCAATATGAAACTGACCGTGTCCATGCTTCTGGACTAATAAGGGACTAATATCAAGAGAAAGTCTCTGCTGATTTGGTAGAGGTACAAGTGAGAGTGGTCCAATATACTAAACTAAAATCGGGTCAGTCTCAACGGTCTGAGAGGAGAAGCAGGCATATAGACACACTCCACCTTTCCAAATTCACATAGCACAATGTAGCCAACAGGTAAAAACTGGGTTGTACACACACCTGCAACAAAGGTGGAGTATATGAGACAAACTGGAAGTGAAAGTCAACATGCATAGCTCATCAATATACACTCTCCATTCATTTTAATAGGAAGACCATTCATGCAGTTATCCAATCAGCACACACAATGCATAAACTGATGCAGATACAGGTCAAGTGCTTCAGTTAATGTTCACATCAAACATCAGAATGAGGGAAAAAGGTGTGATCTTTTTTGACTTTAACTGTGGCAAGGTTGTTGGTGCCAGGTGGGCTGATTTGAATATTTCAGAAACTGCTGATCTCCTGGGATTTCACACCCAACTAGAGTTTACACAGAATGGCATGAAAAAAAAAAAAACAGGTTGAAGCACCTTGTTGAAGAGAGAGATCAGAGGAGAATGACCAGCTTGAGCTGACAGGAAGTCTATATTAACTCAAATAAGCACTTTTTATGTGGTGAGCAGAAAAGTATCTAAAGAACAATACATCAAACCTTGAGATGGATGGGCTAGAAGAGTTTCGGTGAGCTTCTGCCCCTGATAGTTTCAGGTTCCTGTTCTTTTGCTGTTATAGCCCATCCACGTTTAGGTTCCGCAGGAAAGCAATGTACATGCATCAGACAGTTCACATGATGTAAAAGAAAGTGTGATTCATCAGACCAGGTCAACTTTTTCCATTGCACTGACCCAGTCATCTAGCAGTCACAGTTTGCCCCTTGTCAATGTCACACAGATCATTAAGCTTACCCATTTTTTCCTGCTTCCAACACATCAACTTCTAGACCTGACTGTTGCTGTCTAATATATCCAGATTAACAGGGGCCATTGTAGTGAGATAAGGAATGTTTTTCCAATCACTTCATCTTAAAACACCAGTGGAGGGAAGCTCTTTTGGAAAAATGGTGTCCATCTGTCCAATACAGTTCCAGAGACTCGAATCTACTGTATAATGATCTAGTAATATGGTTCCGGTGGGTTGTAGTGGCCCAGTACTTTACTTTTTTCCCTTTTATTTGTCACCTGTCTGTATATTCAGAGCCAGGTTCACATCTGTACTGTCTGATATGTTATTTAAACACAATACGCTAATGCTGTGATAAAATATGCCAAAATATGCTAATGTTTATTAATTAGTTGATTAGGGGAAAAGTGCTTTAATTTTGAGTCCATTTCATAACCTATTTTAAAGAACCTGTAATATCCATTATTCATTCTCTCTATTAGATTAAATTTAGCCCAAGCTGGACCTGAGCTCAGCATACAACCATCTCTGTAGAAGTGAGCAGAATAAAAAAAGTGGCATACTGAAGCTCACCATAGACATATCCTAATAATCCACACCGATTTGGTATGATCTCACAGGTTCCGTGCCAAGAGGGTTTGTCTGCACACCATTACTTGTCATTGCAATTTCATTTGAAGCCAGTTGATAGAAAATGTTGGGGTTCTGAATGCTTATAGGTGCTCAATGGTCTTGGAGCTTCATTGCTCACTGAGCAGTTGTTCTGTCTTAGAACTATAAAAATAGTCTAATTCAAATCCCTGCAGCACCCACCTCTTCTAGGACAAGAATATATAGATACCACATTTCTTTTCTTTACCAGTGTCTCTAACAGATTTCATCTCCTCCACATGGTACAGACTATGTTTACTCAACCACTCTCAACCTAGAAATTGGTATTATAGCTGAGCATCAACAAATTGTGATTTATTAAAAGAAAGGATGGCTCTTATGGCACAAATTAGGCCTACTAATCAAGTCTTTTTCTGAACATTAGGGTACAAAAGTCAGTTAAACAAAATTCACTTAGTTTATAATTAATGAAATGAAAAAGACCATGAAATGGATACAATTTTAGCTGTTTCAGAATTCCATATCAAAAATATGGAATTGAAGTTTACAGTATATTACTGGGCACAGTGGCTTAGAGACTAGCACGTTTGCCAGGCAACACCAGTGTTGGGGGTTTGATTCCCACCTCCACCCAGTGTGTGTGGCATCTGCATGATCTCTCCATGCTTCAGCAGTTTCTTCTGAGTACTCTGGTTTCCTCCCCCAGTCCAAAGACATGCACTGTAGGCTGACTAGCATCTCTAAATTGTCTGTAGTATGTGAATGTGTGCAAAACGCGGCAAAACGGGATTTATTTTACTTAATATTGTTTTCTTAACAATAAATTTGTAATGCAATTTTATTGATATCAGTAACTATAATCATCAACATACATTTACAATGTAATGCATTAATTAGATTACAGTAACACGTTACCCTCAACTCTGGTGAATACACAGCTACTGAACTACTGCAATGCACTACTCTTGGGCCTTCCAGCCAGCTCCATCAAACTCCTTCAAATGATTCAGAATGCAGCAGCATGTCTCGTCTTCAACCAACCCAAAGGAACCCATGTCACACCTCTCTTTATTTCCTTCCACTGGCTTCCTGTAGCTGCCCGCATGAAATTTAAGGCCTTAATACTCACATACAAGACCTTGTCTGGAACAGCACCCCCTACCTCAACACTACCCTTGAGGTTTATGTTCCCTCATGCAATCTGCGATTGGTTAACGACCGACACTTAGTAGTGCCTACTCAGTGTGGCTCAAGGTCCCTTTCCAGAACCTTCAAACTAACTGTCTGTCAGTGGTGGAATGAACCTCCAACCTCAATCTGGGCTGCGGAATCTGTCACTATTTTCAAAAAACAGTTAAAGACCCACCTCTTCTGTGAGCACTTAACTAACCCCTAAAATGCCAACCCCCAGATTATTTAGAAAAACAAAAACAATTTTAAAAAATGTACTCTTAAACCTTAAACCTCTACTCCGCGCACTTTTCTTATCTAGAACTCAATTATAAAGCTTGCATGGTAGCATTACTTGTATTGTGTTCCGCTTGATATATTGCTTTGCTTGTATTTCCTCATTTGTAAGTTGCTTTGGATAAAAGTATCTGCTAAATGAATAAATGTAAATGTTATAACCTTCAATTTTGTTTATACTTGCACCAAATTTTAGACATAGCTGACTGGGAACAACCAACATCTTTCTCCACACTCAATGTTGGATTTCCTTCTTGAAGGAGTTGTATAATCTTTTCAATTGTTTCAAATGACAACTAGCTTGTTGCAGCCATGTTTCCTTTCAAAAAGTCCAAGGTTAAGGTCTGTATAAGCACTCTTTTAAGGCCTGTAAGCACTCTCTTTTAACTGCAGACTAATTTGCATTTTTAAATTTGTGCTGGTATTCAATTATTCCTCAACATTGGTGATTCCATAATTATTTCCTCTATTTGATTTGGAGAAAACAAATATGCCATTAATTAAAAATAATTTCATTTAACTTGTTTGAGGTATGTTGAACAAAGTCAGAATGTTCAGCTATTAAACAAAAATTGTTTTGTGTCATATCTGTGATTTGTTTATTTGCTACAAAGAAAAGCTGGGTGAACATCCTCCAAGTGTGGTGATGCCATCATTTTTGTCAGGGGTTGTACATACTGCATCAGTTAAGGTTTTAAAAACAAAATTATGCCAGTTGAAACATAACACTACAATATCACTACAATAATGATCTAATCATAGGCCAATACAATCTTAAGTATTTGCTTATTTAAATACAAACAGCTTTTGTTACCAGGCAGTGCATAACTGAATACATAGATTCATTTAAAATTGGGATAAACAAATAATTTGCCAAAATCAGTTAAATACACTAAAAATAACTACGTCCTCTATTTATTATTTATTATTTGCTTTTGCTGTTTGTTGTTGTTCAACTTTTCACTTTTCCTGCTACGATTCCAGCAAATGTATTAATTGTTTCCTAAGTTCCTTAGTTTAGATGGTGATAAGGGGGCGCGTCTTATTTACCTTGTCACGCGCTCAAGCTAAATAGGAGTGACATTGCGCATGCGCGATCTTCTAGGCGCGAGATTCAATGGTCTACCGAAGAGAACATGGCAGGCAATACTGAAAACAGGGTACGTTGATTGCTTACATAGTGCACGATATTGCGGCTATGTAGCTGTGTTTATCTCTTTGTGTTGTGTGCGTAGCTAGGCCTACAGCATAATGCTTAAAATGTAGGAAGTAAATCTGTTGTCTAGTTTCGTAGTCTTAAGAATTTTACTAATTGTGTAATCATTATTAGAATTTAAATATTGGGTCATGTGTAAACCACATAGTCATATTTGAACCGATGGAGGCAGTATACTGTACTACAACTTCTATAAATTAACGAGTTGCTTGGGATCTAAATTCCCCCACATACTTCCAGCCCTAATTATTTACACCTGACTCTAATGTTCACATTAAATTATTATAGTAATTCTCCAAGAGCCACACCTAGCTTACATAAATGTTTTGTGGTAAAATCTGGATTTTACTTTTCTCAGGCAGAAATCTACAGAAGTATTTTTCCGTTGAAAGTATTGCAGTTACCGATCAAAAAATAATAAACATGAATTAAAAAGCGCTCTTAGTCAGGCCTAGTGTATCTTGCACAAATCTACTTTTTGTGCAAAGTAATATTCTACTCATTTATTTCGCAGTTTTTTAAATATTTTTTTTAATGCTTGACTTATTTGTTTATCCGTGTCCGCAATACATTTGACGGAAAATTAATCCCATAGAGAAAGTCCGCTGTCATTATACGATACAAGAGCGGCCTCTGGAGGTGAAATAAAAACCTATCAACGACCAATTTTGTTATCTGAAGTGTTTTTTAATTTCTTTTAAATTAATTTTTGTCAATTTTTATTTATTTGGGGTGTTACTTTTGGTTCAGTTTGATGCATGTTATTTACTTTCATATTTATTAATAGTTCATATAAATATTCATATATTTAGTTTACAAAGAACAGTACATTTTCGTGGTATAGTGAATACTGCTTATTTTTGTAATAAAATTCATCAGTTAGTTATGCATTGAAAGGAATATTCTGGGCTGAAACCAAAAATTCATGATGCACTTGGCCGAAAACTGGAAGCGAATATATACGTTTGTATTTTTTGTATAATTACTATTAGACTTTTTAATTCATTGCATGAATTTAATGAATCTGAATTGAAAAACTACAAACCAATAAAAATCACATGTTGAAATTAACACATTATTAAATATTGTTCATTCAGTTCTGTAACAATTTTTTTTAATCTAATTTTCCAAATTGTTAATTATGCAAAACAGCAGTCAAGTAATTAACTTATCAGCTCTAGGCTTGCAACTTGCAAATACAAAGTTTAGCTTTGTAGCTTATAAGGTATCGGAAAAATCCACCATCAGTCGACGAATAGGAGAATTGATTAAGATGACAGAACTCGCAGGACAGCTTTTACAAATTCTGTAGTGGCAATGGCGAAATGTAAATAAATCATGCTAATAGATGGAGGAAAATATCCGTATTACCTCCAGCTCACTTTGAAGAACGTTTAAGCGTTTCTGTGCGAGCCCACTGATTGATGACCTAAGCAGGACATAGTAATTTTCTTTAATCGCCAGTCAGTCCTTAAAGGATTTTCATTGTAAAATCTGAAATTGAGAACCTGCTATTGCACAGTCTAATAAATAATCCAGCTAAGATTTTATTTGAATCATCTCCTACAGTCTGGCAAGTAAATCTTGAAAGACCGTTTCTTGTTGTATGTCTCACTCTTCTTAAAATAAGCGGTTCAGTGAAATATTCTCTTTATGCGAGTTTTTTAAAGACAAGAAAAAGAAAATACATTTCTTCAGCAGAACAGTTTTAGCACCTGTTAAGTGCTTGTTGCAAGTTTTAGCATTCAAGGGTTTGTTTGCTATTAATGTTTAATATTAATAATATGGTCTAGCGCACACAGGAGCCAGAAATAGAATAAATCAACTTTGTTATTTATTTGAGATTTGTGAGTTGAGCGTTTGTTACATTTTTTTATATTCTATTTGAGCTCTTTCTGATTATTATTGGATTTTTTTAAGCCTAGCCTATGTAATGCCAGTTTCATTTCAGCTGGTTATGACACATTTTTTGGCTTTTTAATTTTTTTTTTATTTATAGGTACAAAGGCTCGTGGACTCCTTAAGAACAGCTGTACAGTGGTGCAAAGAAAATGAGCACCGCTTTTTGCAAAAGGTCGAGATGCCTGATGTCCTGTTGATGCCACCTGAAGATGCAGCTAATGCCGTCAAGGTGTTTCTAGAGATGCATGACTGCAGTGAAGAAGAAAGAGATGAAGCAATTGCTCCTTTCTTGTTTCACTTCCATACATTTACTGACATGGACTTATTCTTGACTGAATTGTCAGATAGAAGAAAACTTTTAGTATTCACTATTTTAAAATAAAGCACTTGTGAAAGATCCATGAGGTGGGAGGAAGTGACACCATTCTAGGATGAGCCACAGCTCACTCTGTAACACAACTTCAGTATACAACTCTTACAGCCCACAGGAAAATGGAATATTTTACAATATGTTGTCTATATTTTCCAAAATGTACATATCTGCTGGAATATCTTCCAATCTATTACACTTTTACATGCATTCATACTTCCGTCTCCTGGCCACTCTTTCACAAACTTCTGTCTGCTAGGCTTGCTTACTTAGGGGGAAAAAAAATTAAAAAATAAAAATATATATATCTCCATCCCAAAGATGTTACCGGTTTGGCAGCGACTGTGTAATATCTTCAGATCAGCCTTTTTTTTAATTTTATTTATTTTTTAAATTAATTTATTTATTTTTTCTCTCTTCCTAATAAAAATATTTCAGACAGTTGTCGCCAACTTGCTTTTGAGATTGAGAAGCCAGTTTTATGTAGGCTACAAAGCAGAGGGGGGGCTAAGCAAGAAGCCAGACAATGCGTCATCCCAGACCTTAGTGTGTTCTGAGATCATACCAATTAAGACAAGTGTGTGAGAAATAGGACTACATGTTCAGCATGTTTAACAGAGATGGATATGATAACTTCAGCAAATGGTCACGAGTGAGAGGAAAACAAATAGAAGGAAATAATTATAAATTAAATATTTCCTTCATTTCCCCTTTGATCCTCCTTAATGGAGAGTCACAAAGCATACCTGGTCAACCTGGATTGTAATTTTGGGAATGGCAGTTAACTGATTGAGGTACTTTTCATTGTCAAGAAAAAACACTCTTAAATTTGGGGGAATTAATGTCACAAATCAGAGCTGGTTGCCGGTAGGCCTGTCTATCAGAGAGTTAGGTTAATGCTATGGGATTGTCTCCAGGGTTGGGGGTTCGATTCCTGTCTCCGCCCTGTGTGTGCGCGGAGCATGCATGTTCTCCCAGTGCTCTGGGGGTTTCCTCCAGGTACTCCGGTTTCCTCCCACAGTCCATACTCTGTAAGAAGATTTGCATCTGAAAATTGTCCTTTGTGTGTGTGAGAGACAGAGACTTAAGCCCTGCCATGGATTGGCACCCTGTATGGACTTGTGCCCCAAGTACAGGCTCCAGGCACTCGGCGGCACAGAAAGTGAATGGATGGATATCTTCTCAATGCAAATTATAGATAAACTTAAGGGGTGTGTGTGTGTGTGTGTGTGTGTGTGTATATATACACACACACACAACACATACATACATACACACACACACAATAAAAGCCACAAAACTTCAATTGTGATTTCAAGGGTACTTTAAATGATCAGCTTAATAAATTACACATGGAAGAACATTATAAATTTACTTTTTAATTTAATTCAATGACTGAGACTTTGGTAAATAATTAAAATCAGTGTGTGGAGTTTGCATGTTCTCCCCGTGTTGCGGGGGTTTCCTCCGGGTACTCCGGTTTCCTCCCCCAGTCCAAAGACATGCATGGTAGGCTGATTGGCAGCTTGGTAAATTGTCCGTAGTGTATGAATGGGTGGTTGAGTGTGTATGTGATTGTGCCCTGCGATGGACTGGCACCCTGTCCAGGGTGTACCCCGCCTTGTGCCCGATGCTTCCTGGGATAGGCTCCAGGTTCCCCGCGACCCTGAAGCAGGAATAAGCGGTTGTAGATGGATGGATGGATGGTTTCTTTTTGACAGCCTATTAATGACTTTTATGCGTTGGGGAAGTACAGCAACGGAGTTACGTGATGACGTTACAACCGGTTACGTTTCAACCAATCAGAGGAGACGTCGCGCTTGAAGCCTAAAATTCAAAAGTGATAGCTGTTGACGTTTGCTGACTTTTGCTAGCTTGGTTTTTAACACTGCGACAGAACTTCTGAACTAATTAGCGCCTTCTTGGCTTTTTTTCTTTTCTTTTCAAAACATGGAGCTTATGAACGAAGATTTAAAAATGTACTTTTACGGGAACAGATTAGCTTCTTATTCAGGGTGGCCGTTTGATGAGGACTGTGCCTGCACGTCGGATAATGTGAGTAGCGTTCCTTTGACATGGAAGCCTCTGTTATTCAAGAAGAATGTGATCCAGAAAGTGCGGAGGGAGAATTGACTTAAATGTGCACGGATGTTTGGAGAAATTACGATAAAAAATGTTTAAGTTGTATTTTCCAGTGTGTACCTAAGTATTTGATATACATAGTGTACGAACTGTATATAGATCTATAGATGTTCTAGAAGGTGTGAACCAGGCAACTTAACGGTATTCTAACTTAAATCTATGAATATATCCACGACGAAATAATACAGCAGAACCTGATTTCCTGTGTGCAATTACACCTTCCAGATGGCCAAAGCTGGTTTCATCCATAAACCCACTGAAAACAGTCCGGATGTGGCCCAGTGCTTCTTCTGCTTTAAGGAGCTGGAGGGATGGGAGCCCGAGGATGATCCTCTGTGAGTAACTCTAATGTCACCACATGTCTCACTTGCATGATCTTTCTGCATGTGCCTGTAGTTTTGTTGTTGTTGTTGTTGTTGTCACTATGTCTATGTAGTATAGGAGAGCTTATAGCTCTGTACTGCAAAACGACACCACATGTTGAGCACCTGTTGCTTTCACAATAGAAGCCGGAGTGTAATTCATTAAGGGGCGTTCAATAAAATTAGTATTCTGTAGCCACAATTAAATGATAAATTGAACTGCTACACATTGATGCAGCTTGGTTTTTGGTTTATACAGATACAATGCAGTACAATATGTCTGTCCACTGTCGGTGTTTAAAACCTCATTTCTATCCATTATGAGCAGCGACGTTGGAACAGATGCCAGCCAGTGACAAATGTTTGTAATGTTTACGTATTCAGTGGTGCAAAAATGTACATTTGAAAAATAGTTTTTTCAATCATTTATTCAAAAGAAATATTAATAGATTGTGTGTGTGTGTGTGTGTGGGGGGGGTTGGTAAGTACACCTTTGGCCTCAGAAGCTAGTATTGTCTGCTTTAGCAGAAATAACTTCTTGTAGGCGTTTTGCATAATTGTCCACCTGGCTTGCTGGAACTTTTGTCCACTCTTAAATGCAATATTCTTTCACTTGCAAGATGTTTGAGGGTTTTCTTGTATGTAGTGCATGCACTACTTCAATGGGATTCAAATCTGGTCTTTGACTAGGCCATTCCACAACCGTCTATTTCTTCTTTTTGAGCCATTCCTTTGTGGATTTGCTAATGTGCTTAGGATCATTATGCTGTTCAGTATTCAACTTTTGGACAGATGGCTTCACATTCTCTTCAAGCACTCTTTGATATGATACAGAATTCTTAGTTGAATTAGTGAATGCAAGCTGTCCAGTCCCTGAGACAGCGAAGCAACCCCAAACCAAAACATTTCCACGACTGTGCTTCACTGTTGGTATGAGGTGCTTCTCCTGAAAAGCCGTCTTTGGTCTGCACCAAACATGTCTGCTGTTACTGTGGCCAAACAACTCTCTCTTTGATTCATCTGTACAGAGCACATTATTCCAAAAGCCCTGGTCTTTGCCTATATGCTCATTGGCAAACTGTAGTCTTGCAAAGGCATTTTCCGGGCACGCCTCCCATTCAGCTCAAATTTGTGAACTCTTTTTGATTGTAGATGCATGCACTTTGACACCAACAGTTGCAAGACTTTCTTGCAGATCCTGTGATTAAATTCACCTGACTGGATTTTGCTGCGCTCAAACAAACCCGCACCAAACTAACAGGTAGCACCATATCTGGTTTGATTATGATTGTCATTTGTGTATTAACATAAAATCTCCCGCTATATGGTAGGCTATAAATACTGAATAATATAATATTGAAAATGTTTTATTATGAAGATAATTTTTTATTAGTAGTAGTAGTATTACAACATTTTGTATAAAAAATTGTTGTACTTTGTACTTGTCATAGTGCCCACTCAAGTAGAAACGTTAATGTGGTGGGTGATGTGACACTACAGCAGGTGGTAGTTTGCCAGCATAGTGGTGTGGTTGCCAAGGTCACAGTCACAGCCCTATCAATTTCAGATAATTTGGAGATCTTTTTAAATCCCTTGCTGTTTTTTGTTCATTTATATTGTGAAAATTACTGCAAAATGTAATTTTCATGTGTCATTTCATAGTGCATCAACTTTATTAATAGGCACCATTTCAAAGAGGATAAAATGAGTGCTTGTCCAAATATGTAAAAAAAATCAATTCTATGGGGTGTACTTATTTATTTTATGACTATATGTGGTTAATCAGACATATACACAAACATAATATTACAACTTGCTTCTGCACAATATTTAAGCGATTGCACAAGTGAACCTGAAGGTAAGTCAGGCGCTGGGTAAAATGGTAAGTTGTATAGTGAATACGCTCTTTCAGTAACAACGCACTAAAACACAGTGAATAACTAAAGCATAAAGAATTCACCATACTGTATTAAAGTAATGTACTCATTGTAATGTTATTATTGCAGGAGATCAGGTTTTCACAGCAAGGGCAGTTTTTACATGGTTTTGTTTATGCTTGTTTAAGTTAATATATGAATGTGTGAATATTTGGTTTAATTTTTGCATTTTCTTAAACTAATATTTGATGCCCTTTTAGTCAGCGTAAAATGAACTAAAATTAATCAATATGACTATGAAATATTGAATAAATTTAAAGGATATTTTTGTCGTTCCAATTCTAGTGTCTGAATATTCTTAAGAATGAAAAGTTTATTGCTCTTTGAAAGGATGTACTTGCATTATTCTGCTCATATATCATTATATCAGTGGCATAAAATGATCTTATTATTTATAATTATTTCACTTATTGCAGTTACTTCTTGGATCGTATATCATGCAACAAAAGTAGTCATTGTGAAAGGCCTACGTCATATAACTGCTCAGATATGTCACATGTTATCACTCTCTGCTTGAGTGGCTGCGTGTCACACACGTGTTTGTGTTGGAGTGTAAACCGGATTGAAAGAGTATAACTTTGGACTATAAGAGCAAAAAGGACTTAGGACTGATTGAGTATCTGCATTGGAGAAGCATCTCCAACACCAATGCAGATACACAGGAGTCTACTTGGCAGAACACAGAGAGGTTACAGCTGAACACCTGAGTAGAGGTTTTGCTTTTTCACCTGGTACTCAGTAACTGACAGTCAAACTAATCTTTGCAAAACTGATTCTGCAATGTTAATATTATATTCTTAGAAGCATGAATACTTGGGCCACAACCCAAACCACAAATGAGTGTATTTATGGTTGTTATGGTTTCACTTTTTCCAGCAGTCCTGGGTGCTGAGTGTTCACTCCCTCAGTGACTGACTCCTGAAACTGACAATACCTCAAAATATGTATTTCAGTCTCTGTGATTGTTGTGGCCAAAAATACTGGATTTTGCTGCAGCTTTTTTTTTTCAAAACTTTGCGATGTGCTTTTGTTTACATTAGAATGAATGTCACCATGTCATGTTTGGCGAGTAGAGATGGAGGCAAATGCAGTTAAAGCATTTTATTTGAAAGTTAGGAAGACAAATCCAAATTGTGAATCAAAATCAGTAAACAGAACACGGGCAAAGGACGGGGGATCATGGAACAGCAAAAAGTTGGGAAAATCCAAAATACACATGACAAAATGGAGCTAGGTCAATAGCTTGGAGAATAATGAAAAGTCAGCTGGTAAAACATTGAACTGCACTCAGTGTGAGGGTGAGAGTCCTTTCCATAACAATGCACTAAAACACGGACTATAAATAACTAAATCATAAAGAATTCACAATGCTGTATTACAATAATGTACTCCTTGTAATTTTATTTCTGGAGATCAGGTTTTCACAACAAATGCAGTTTTCTTTCTTTCTTTTTGGATACATGTTTAAGTTAATATGAATGTGTGAATATTTGGTTTAATTTTTGCATTTTCTCACCAACTAAAAGGCTGTTAACTAATATTCAATGTTATTTTAGACAGTGTAAAATTTATGAAAATTAATGAATATGATATGACCTTGATTGACTAAATTTAAAAGATCTTTTTGTCAGAAGACAAAAACTAGGCTATTATATTATTGTTATATCGGTGACATAAAAGTGTCTTTAAATGACTATCGTTTATCACAACTACTTCTGTGACGATATTTCATCCAATAATTTTAGTTATCGTGACAGGCCTACGTAAGAGTAGCAGGAAGTGAAAGCTAATGATCTGTCGAGTGGTCATTAATTTATTCTTCTTCTTCAGCAAGGAACACAAGTCTCACTCTCCAACTTGCAATTTCATTCTGCTGAAAAAGCCAGTGGAGGAACTCACAGTGGAGGAGATTCTGAAGCTGCAGAAAGAGAGGCAAAAGTTCCACATTGTGAGTAGTACTTGGTTATTTAAACCATTTGGCTATGCTGCACTATACATTTTAATTGATGTTTGCTTGTAGCTGTATTGTGTGTGTGTGTGTGTGTTCCATATTTATGTTTAAAGTTCAAAACCTTCCCAACATATCCATAAATACTGTATGGATTCTGCAGAACTCTCAGTTGGCAGAGCATTGATTTTCCTTTTAAAGAGCTCAGTCAGTACCAGGGAATTGAGACTGTTCATTATCATCACATGAACGGTAAACACCCAGACTGAATTGTATGAGCTTTAATCAAGAAGGGATTAGGATGTGTATTATTAGATAACGGGATGTCAGATTCAGCACTGCAGCATGTCTTTCTTTAAACTACAATGTGTAAACACTTTACAAAACATGTTAGAAAGGTAGAAGTATCTTCGGCTACATTCACACTTCAGGCAGATATGGACCAAATATCTTTTTCTTCATATGTGGCCTTTTTCGTGACTATACAGAGATTTTCTATTCTGATTTGGGCTGCTTTCATGTGTGTTTCTGAAATCCCAAAATTCCATGCTGAATACTGATGAGTGTTTCAGGCAAAATTATTATTCAAATTTCCAATCTGCTACACCTAATGTGGCACTTTACAAGAGATGCGTGTGGGGAGCTAGATGCATGAGCCAAGCATAATTTTTCATATTTGGTTGATCTTTTCACTGGTTTATAAAATGCATCTGCATTTTGGAGGGAGTTGTGCACAGGCAGTATCCATCTCTACTCACCAAGCACGACATTGTGACATTCATTCTTACGTAAACAAATGCGCATGGAAACACACCGGGCAATATCGAGGTCATGTCCATATATCATACGGAATCATGGTGTACGAGTTTGTTTGTGTGTTATGTGAATATATTAAGTAGGGGGAAGAAACAAAACAATTAATGAGTCTTGCAGAATCAATGCTCATGATGAAGTGGACCATTGCCAAATCTGGGATTCAAATGCAGATAGTGAACAGCTTGGATTGTATTTTTTCAGATTATTATTCTACAGAAAAAGATGGAATTAGAATAAAATAGCATATAATAAGCTATTGAATACTGTCTCTGAATTTTTATATACTAAAAATTGTATTTGTGGTTTTATATCTAGTTATTTACTGTTTGGGGCTGCATCTAATAAACTATAATCAGTTGATCTGTATTAATTTTTATTTAAATTAAGTTCAATGATTCATATTTATTTATTACTTAAAAAAAAATTCATTCAAACTTCCAGCATTTTGAGTTAAAGAATTATTCCTTCAACTGTGCTGTTCCAAACAGTGTGAAAATTGACAGTTATAAAACAAAAAAGAATGTATGCTATAATCGTCCAATAACAAAAATATAATGTATAAAATAATTAGCAAAAATTATTTCTTCAGTTTGATATGAGCTAAGCTGTGTATAAATAGAGAAGAATATCAAATGAACTGTTAACAGGACATTTGGAGGTATAATTATAAAGTGCAAAACTGCACATCACAGCTCTTTTAGTATTGTTCTTAAAACAAAAATGAGCTTGTCTTCAACGTTGAAATGATCTAAACGCTGTTTAAGTAAATATTACACACATGCATAATTATTCCCTCCCAAGAAATATTGCATTGCAATATAGCACTGTTAGCATATCCACATGCTTTGGGCTAAGGCTGGTTCTCTTCTTGGAATCTGTACTGCCTGCTGTGGAAAAGCATTCAGGTGGTGTATTGAGGTGCCAGAGAGACAGAAGTAGGACTTTGCTCACAGGGCCAAGGTGTGATCTCCATCCTCATTATTTCCACCAATAGAGTTGATTTTCTTCCTTGGAAAGTACTTCCAATGTAAGTCAGGACTTTATTCCTAACTTGGCCCTTGAGATCATCCATAGCTCCGCTCTCTATTTTCTTCATCACTGCTGGTTCCAGAATCGAGGTTTAAGAGGAAATTTATGTCCAGCAGCTGTAGTAATGGTTGAAGTGGTGCTGGTTTGAGTACAGAAACTGTCATGCTGCTGCTGGTCCACTTCCATTCTTGTTGCTAGTGCCTGTGGTAGTACTTTGGCTTGCAGGTTGAAGACTTTTTCCTCAGGTGTCAGAAATATCAGTCTTCTGAACCTTTGGTCCAGGGCAGAGGAGAGGATCTCTTTGTTTGGCCTTGTGTCGCAGCCTCCTCCTTCCGTTGCTGTAAATGGTGTTTTTGATTTTTGGCCAAAAGAGAAAAAAGGCCAAAAATATATTCAGTCCCGTCCCTCATTGCACAGCGCTCAGATTTCACTCTCCATCAAGCAGATGGTTAATGTTGCATTGCAATATTATTAGAACTACGATTTAAAGAACATTTCTTTGACGTGGAGAAAAAGCAGCGTGCACGGGAGATGAGACACGCTGAGCTGTAGGTGATGAATGCATCTGTTGAAGGATCGACGCGCATCACAGAGCAAAGTGTGCCAGAGAAACGGGTGCGTACAAATGATGAGGCACAAACTCCCTCAGTTTCTGACATGTTTGAGATTCTAGAGGAAAGCGCCTGATCCACAGCAGTGCCACAGCAAGTGCAGCTATGCTTTCCATTGCTTGCACAGATTGCATGCAGGTATTTATCTGCCCCAAGCACCAGCTCAGGGAGTGAGAGACTATTCAGTGCAGCACCTCATGTTCTTGATGAGAAGAGAGGAGAGAACAGTCTCTCCTGCCAGAAAGCTGTGCAACTTTTGTTCTTGAAGAGAAACCAGACACTTTTGCTTAAATAGAAAGCAGTCCAATTTGTGTATAGCAATTACATTAAAATTTGTGTAGCCCTGCAAAGCTTTCTTCTTGACTTGAGGGTACATCTGTTTTTTAAGGTTGGTTTTAATTCTATTGCTGCTGTTTTGCACAATCTTTAATTAATGTGGACATACATTCACATAAACAGAAGAAGCCAGGTTCATTATTTGACTGCTGTTTTGCATATCATAATAGTTTTCTATTTGCATTATTTGGATAAATTTATTTAATTGTAACAGAACTGAATGTTAATCTCCAAGTGTGATCATTTTATACGTTTGTAGTTTTTCAATTCCGATTCATTAAACGGATTGTGTCTAATTGTTACAATTATACAAAAAAAAAAAATATTTAAAAATGGATTTTATAAAAATTAGTTAGCCAAGTGCGTCCTGAATTTTCGCCCCAGAATTTTCCTTTCAGTGCATCACTATTTGCTGTAGAAGCTGCTATGTAATGGTCACTTGGAAAGCCTGCAGTGGGTTTGAGGACTTGACAAGTGGAGGTGCTGATTTGCTTTTCCCCACTCATTAATACAGTGGCAACTTCAAATGGTTCAAGGGCTGTGGAAAGCTCTTCTAGTAGGCTCCAATGATTAGCTTTTAAATCAAGATCCCTTTTGCCGCTCTGGGTAATGGATGAGTTGGATAGTGTTGGAGTTAAAGGTCATCTTTTTCAGTCAGCCTGCTAATTATGTACAATGTGATGGTCCATCTTGTGGGTATATCTTAAGCAAGCTCATGCTCAGATGAGCCTATTTGTTGCCATTTACCTCTCAGCTTGCTCTTTCAATACTAGGGTCCTTCACTGCATTATTCATTATTCAGCTGGAAGGTGTTTCTCCTAAAAATTGTTTGCCACCATGTTTGATTCATTATCATGCACAGTGGTGCTAATTTTACGAGGAATTATTTTAAACATGGTTGCTACCTCCAGCCATTTTGCAATGTTGGATGCTGTACGCCTTTCCTCCTGTGGCATAGTGGTAACCCAGGCTGTCTTCATTTTCCAATCATGTCCATTGTAATGGCATGTAAAGGCAGTGTTTGCTTCTGTGGCTACACTTATCCTTAAATCTGTTTCAGCAATTTTGCTGTTTGTGGCTTGTATCACACTCTTGCACTCTTCACTCCATGGTCTGTCTCTTGGTCTGTCCATAAGTGTGGTAAAATGGGTCTTTGAAAGAAAAATTTACCCAGGGTTGAAGTTGTTACATTTAAGGGTTGAATGTTGTAGTCAGCAATTGGCAGTCAACCATCCATCATGCATCATGTAGGGCAGTGGTTCTGAAGCGGGGTGCAAATTGTTTTCAAGAAAAAACACACAGGGCATCATTTAGGTACTCTGTGAATTAAATTTCTTTTCAAATAGAATGTACATAAATGGAAAAACCCAGCGTTCCCTGTCCCTCTGTATTTTATTTTTAATGGAGAGAGGCGGAGCTTAGCCTGCATTTTAACTAGCTGTCATTGCAGTACAGTGTTGCCAAGTTACAAAAGGTTGAGAACCTCTGATATAGGTTACCATTTGTTGATTAAATAAAGGATTTATTAATGATGGGCTGAATAAGTCAATTCAATTAAACTTGTTTATTTGTCTAATTGCATTTTGACTGATTTTATAACTAGCTTACCATTCAGTTAAGTACACTTCATCCAGTGTTCCAACATGTCCCCTCTTCAGGTGCCCTTGCATCACACTGATACTGCTATGCCTCACAGCCTCCTGGGTGTCAGTTGCCTCTTGCAGTACAATCTTATGAGACCCACTTGAGGTGGCTACATGTGAAATATTATTATTCATTACCAATTCCCTATTACCAACAAATACTAAATATAAACAAGTTAATGTATCGATTTCATACCCAGTGACCAGCAGAACTCCTATTCGTTTTCTCTCTCCATCCCTTATCTTGCTGCACATCAGTACTTTTCAAATGGTTTGTGCTCATTATAATGCAATGCCAAGTTTGTCAGACTAAAGAATTATCTTGGCAAGATTACTCTGAAACACTTGAGAAAATGTCACAAGGACTCCTTGCCTCAATCAGTCAGTGTTGTCTGGTTGATGCATAGCACCATGCATACTTCTGACACATGGTTAAGACCAGTTTATATACCCAGCAAAAAAAGTCCATTTTTCAGGAGACTGTATTTTAAAGATAATTTTGTAAAAATCCAAATAAGCTTTAAAGATCTTTATTGGAAACAGTTTAAGCAATGTTTTTAATGCTTCAATGACCCATAAACAATGATTGCACATGCACCTGTGGAACAGTCCTTAAGACACAAACAGTTTACACGCGATGAGCAATTAAGTTTATAGTTACAATAACTTGGGACACCTTTCTCCTGACTCTGAAAAACACCAGATAAAAGATGATTAGAGTTCCTGCTCACCTACATGAACATGCCATAGGCCTGCTGCAGGGACACATGTAACCATGTGTCCCCCAGTCGTGAGGTAACCTCTCACAGCATGAACTGAGAAATCTGGTGCAGTCCATGAGGATGAGATGCACTGTAGTACTTGAAGCAGCTGGTGGCCACCACATACTGATGGTTACTGTTGATTTTACTATTTACATACTGTTGAACTTTGTTCAGGGACTCATTATTCAATTTCTGTTCATCAAATGTCTCTGAAACTTGTTCAGTTTGTGTCTGTTGTTGAATGTTATATTAATACAAATGTTTACACATTACGAAATTTGCTGCAAATAAAAGCAGTTTAATGTGAGCGCACGTTTAATTTTTTTTAGCCGCGTATACTTGATGAACAGCAGCCATCTAGCACCTCCTCTGCAGTAGGCATGGAATCTTTACATTTTTATTTCATTTCTGTGGCTAACAGTACTTTAGAATGATGAACCTATACATCTATACTGTTTTTGGAAAATATGCTTTCAGGAGTATATTTAGTAGAAAATGTTAAATGTACGTTTTGGGTTGCTACACATGTAGGGAAATGAATAAACAATATGCATTTAATAAATCTGTGCTTACTTTCGAGAATGAAGAAGTTTGTTCTTGTTCATTCTCTTAAATCTATTAAAGTTAAGATTATTGTTACTGGTTATTTCTGTTAGATGATGTGACCACCTGTCAAGCGCAATCTCTAACCTTGTAATCACTACACCATGTAAACAGCCTATTTAATTTAATGTAATAAAAAAAATTGTCAGCAGTGTTGGTAGTAATTAAATTAATTAATGTTGATTTGCTTCTTGTTTCACTTCTAGCCATAATAATTGTTGTTTTATGCATGACCTTATTCTTTTCCACTTTGGATCACTTTTTTACAAATCCAAACGCAACCAGTCTGAAAAGATACTTCAGAATACCTATGACTTGTCGGTTCGTCCCCCTGTCTGTGTTTCACTTTCACTCAGTCACTCACTTTCAGTAACTGCTTTATCCTGGTCAGTGTCGTGGTAGATCCAGAGCCTATCCCAGGAAAACTAGGTGTATTCCTGCCTCAGGCCTTTGATGAGACACCTATCCATCACAGGGCATCATGCGTGCGCACACACACATTCTCATACCCATTTATACCTATGGGCAATATAGTGTCGCACATTTCACCTGCTGGCAAGTTTTTGAGAGGTGAGCGAAAACCCACACCGACACAGGAGAACGTGATCAAAAACTCCACACATGCAGTAACTCTCAGGATCACACGGTTCCTGTAACTGTTAGACTGCAGCACTGCCTACCTATACTGCTGTGCCACCATGTTGTGTTTTGGTGGTTCTGTTAACAGTACATTAAAACAGCAGCATTAAATAAGGATTTAGTTTTGCGGATTGAGTTATTTTGCAGATATTAAATTCCGTCATATTTAGAAAATTTAACTCTAATTCTTAATTTTAATTCTGTTTTGTGGTTTAGCAGTGTTAAAATTATATGTATTGCAGATCAATAAATTAAAAACAAGCTGGCAATTGCTTCTCTTTTCACATGGTTAATCTAATATTTTATATATTCACATTCAGTTTCAATGCTTTTTTTTTCTAGCCATAACTGTCACCGTTTTATGCATGCAGGTTAGTTCAGCTGCATGATCTAACCTGTTCAAACTGGATCTAACCTGTTCAAACTGTCCACCACGTTAAAAAGATGGTGTGAACAACTTTTTTCTGATTTGGACAAAATCAGAATTAAGCACTTCTGTTTGCAGTCTGAATGTAACCTAATAGACAAGCAATTTCCAGATTCACTTACTAAATTGATTAACACTGGCTAAAGCTGTTTAACCAAGCTTCATTATTTGTACTTTGATCTGTTCTTCCTCAGTGGTCTGAAATGGAGAACTACATTAAAGTGCACGTTGAGAGCTTTTACTCATAAAAGGAAGCTTTCATCTGCGAAGAGATTCTTACCTTTTAATAGCATCTGCTTGTGAAACCTATCAACGTAGCAAAAGCCTCACTTGATATTTTATTTATTGTCTATTAATTTGCAAAAACCAAATCCTTGATTCACCCCAATACATCTTCCTAATTCATGTCATCCTAAACTTCCCTTTGTACTGTATACTCCCACTTGATCCAAGCTGACATGAAGCATAGGGGCAAATAAATCTGTTTTAATTGGTAAACCAATTCCAACTACAGTCAATCATATAACAAGCACTCGTAGTAGGGCTGGGAAATATGACCATACGATATTTTGATTAATTGCATCATTATATTGTCACAAGTTGAGGTTGAGGCAGAAGCAGTTGCAGATTTTAAACATTTAATGTAAACAAAAAGACAACTAGACAAACACTAAGACAACTTGGCAAGATACTATGGCAAGAAACAGAACACATTGACATGAAAGACAGAAGTCTCAGACAACGAAAGACCAGGAGAGAGTGCAGACAAAGACTATATATACACATGGGTGCTCATTAACCAGAAACGTTGATCAGGTGCTGTTGTGGTCATGTGGTGCAGTGCAGTGGCTGATGGGAAATGGAGTCCCAGATACGTGACATATATAAAATAGTATAATATGAATTACATTTTTTTTTTCTCCTTTTAATTTTGACCAACTTATTTTTGTAGCCATAAAATTAAAGTAAATATTTACTGTGGAAATAAAAAACTGGTCATTTATTTATTTAATTATTTGCGGGGTTGCAGTCATATAACATGCCCCAGGCCCTTTAGTAATTTGTATGCAAGTCTTTAAACAAGACCCCTCAGGACAACTTCCCTTCCCAGATTCACCAGAGAGGGAAAGTATTGTGTAGCCCTGCATTTCAGTTCATTAAAAAAATATGAACACATGCCTTTAGATAAATGGGTATTTTCATGATCCTGAGGGAAATTGCAGTATTACTTGTGAAAGAAAACAGCACAGTCCACACAAGACATATCTTAATATTTACAGGAACAAATTAGAGGTAAAAGATGATAACATCAAGAAAGAAGTAAATAGAATTTAAATAAGATTCAAGAATAAAGATAAAGAATGGTTACAAGAAGTAGTTACACATTGATAATAGGAGAACATTATACAGTAAGAGATTGCTGATGCTCTGCAGTAAATCAGATTATTAAAAAGCTTCTCTGCTTTGTTAGAGGATGATAATTATTGCCTGTTATGGCTAAAAGGTTGTTAAATGAAATGTAAAATATTGGAGCTGAACTTTCATTTCTATTTAAATTAGAACTCAAGTGCTTGTTAGGGCTTGAATGATGACTATCATATGGTCAATGGTTTGAAATTTTTAAACAGTTAAGTAAACAGATTCATCTTAATTAACATCACCAAGTTGGCTAAAACTAAGCAAATTAAGCTACAAAATTAACTCTGTTGTCTGGTAACCAGTAGGTACACTGTAGGTAAATTTATTTTTTTTTATTATATTTTTTTTATTTTTTTTATGTGGCTCAATAGTGAGCGGTGCAGACTGATGACATCAGGTAACAGTGATTGGTTGAAAGGAATGTTTTTCTAGGGACATGCTCTACTTGATGAAGTCTTCAGGCAGGGAACAGGGTAAATGGTGGTAACATTGTGTATGTATTTAAAAAATTGTATTTGGTAAAGCTTTCTGTAAGGAGAGATTTAACATTTATGGAGGGTGTCAGGACTTTGTGACATAGTTTTCTGCTACAAGATGACCACCATGTTGCTTTCAATATTTGAAAAATTGGGGGGGTCAGCGCTCTGGTGCAATATCCATCTTACCACCCTGTTGTTGATTATTTTCCTGTAATAGCATGCCCTGTTGTGTTTTCCTGTGTCTTCCTTCCTAATTATTTCCCCAATCTTACCAGACCTATAACCAGTGCATAGCTAAAACAATCAAGATAAGGGCTTCTGGGGCAATTTTTCAATCATGAAGTCACTGCAATACCTCACTTCTGTTGTTGTTGTTGTTGTTGTAGTAGTTAAAATGTAGAGTAGCACCATTATACACTACAATTGAGATTGTACAATGACATGGAAAACATTTCAAGTCTATGAATGAGAAGCCCTCCAGGATTTTGCGATTGCAGAAATTAATTCAAAAACAAGTAAACTCTGCAATATTCAAAGGAGCTTGACATAGACAGGGCACGTGATGTCATCAAAACTCGCATTTGGCCAAATCCCTCTTTGTTTTACATGCATCAAACATGAATACAGCTAAAAGGTCTCATTTATCAACACGTATCACTGTGAACGACTGCAAAAAAAATTTTGTGCAATTTCTCAGATTCAAGTAGTTTTAAACAAAAATCTCCAAGTTGCATTAATTTATTTTAAATAGTCGCAGCAAAATCAAGCATTTTTGGCAACAACAATAATTTAAACAAAATAACTTCCCAAAAAACTGTACAGACTGACTCTCCGCCCTGAGGGAAGAAATGTTCAGATCAGCTAAAGCTTTGCCTAAAAAATGCCAGTCTCCACCCTGAATGACCCATTGATCTGTTATGATGAGGTGCCTCAAAAATCTAGTCATGTAATTGATACACAGGAGTATCACCAACACACTCGACCCATTTCAGTAACTCTATTACCACAGTGGCTTAGTAGATGATACTATCTCACTCGCTCTGCACTTGACCTTGACACATTTGGACAAGAAAAGCACACGTCAGGATGCTGTTTGTTGACTACAGTTCAGCATTTAAGAGTTGTTGTAAATTGATGTTGAAGACTGAAGTAGCCTGGGTCTGTTCAGCTCCATCTGCAACTGGGCATTGGATGTTCTATCTTACAGACCAGACAGTAAAGATTGGCAACAGGATATTATCCACACTGATGGTTAGTACAGGAACACCTCTGGGCTGCTGCCTCAGCCTGCTGTTGTAGAGTCTGTTCACCTGTGACTTTAGCCAGATTCATTGGCAGAAATATCACGGATGACACCAGAACGATCGGGGGGGGTGTTATAATGATGAGTCTGCGTACAGGAGGGAGATTCTCAACCTGTCCACCTGGCTCCACAACAACCTGGTTCCGAATGTCAGCAGTTCTACTGAGCTAATTGTAGACTTCAGGAAAAACAGAAGGGAAATCAAGATTCCTGGGCGTTCAGCTGTCAGACTCCCCATTTTGGGCCCTAAACATCAGCATCCTCAAAAAAAGATACAGCAGCATCAGTTCTTGCTAAGGAGACTTGCACAGCAAACCTGGTCAGTTTTTACCAGACTGGGTGCAATACAGTCTGACTGCACGTGACCAAAAACTTCACAGGACAGTGACAACTGCATCAAAAAACATTGGCACAGATCTCCCATCTCTCCAGCAGATTTATAGCAAGCATTGGTGTAGTATCATTTCTCCTACCTCCCAACTCAAGGACCGCTTATTACCTCAGGCTGTAAGGATTCTCCAAATCAAGCGTTTACTGTCTCTGGCTTTTCCATTTCTACCGCACTTGACTGAACCTCTTGTGTAACTGCAAATAGAATCCCATCTTACATATGACATCTTGTACATCTCAATACATGTGCATTTTGCACTATTTCCCTTTATACATACTACTAATTAATACATTTCTTTCAGAAATATCTACTCAATGACTCTACATTTTTGTTTGTCAAATAACACATTTTAGTCCATTTCCTTATTAGCCATAGATTACTGTGGATCATTCACCATGCAAGTCTGTGAATCAGCTGGTTCTTTAGCAATGATAAAATATTAGAACAAACTCATTAATACAAAGCTGTGTCTCAGCCATGTTGTAATAGAAAATGAATCCACACCTTCTGACCATTCAGATTCAAGAGTTCAGTATCCCTGAGGAATAAAAGAATATAAAGTGTTACCCAAGACAAAGCATACATAATGGCCAAAGCACAGACCACTCTGTTGTCAGAGTGTAATTTCCCTGAGCTCACATTTCTTTTTTTCCATGCAGCAATTCCATCAAGTTTCAGATAGTTTTAGGGTACCCATTTGAACTATTTTTTTTATGTCTGGGTCTATAAACATTTTGTGGCTTCTTGTTCAAGAAAGTACCTGCCTTTTGTTAGTTTGCATTGCATTTTAAATCCCATACATTGAATACCATTATGTTTATAATATTATGCACATTTGTATTGTGGTCCTTTGGGTTTTGTTTTGTTGTTTTTTTTTTACTCTGCTTCTTTTATTCGTTCTGTCTTCTGATTCTGTGTTCTTTTTCAGAAAATGGCCTGCAAACAAGTAATTGAGAAGTTTGAGGAAGCAGCAAAATCGAGAAGAGGTGACATTATCAAAATAGCCATGGAAGGCTGAATGGAGATTAGTCTTTTCCTCCTATTATTGCTCTTTTGTTATCGGTCATGGACATGGTCCAAAGCTGCACTACCATCCTTGTGTTTACTAAAAAAAATTTATTAAGAGAATGACATTATTCATCACAACCTCTTTAGCGCAGTTTTATATCAACTCCCCATGATCACAGAGGTGGATTCATATAGCCTGGCTAATGTCCTTCTCTGTATTCATGATATTGCATGGATAATACAGCTAGATACTGTAATTGGAACTGAATGGTCCCTTAAGTTTAAGTTTTTATCTGTTTTCCAGGTCTGTAATGACATGAAAGCCATTATGACTTCATATTTGTTTATTTAATTAGATTTTTTTTAAGTGTCTTTCAAAAATTTCACATTTGTCATATAGTAGCACTTCAGTACATTTGCACAATGTTTTTTTTCTATGATTGCAGTATTTTTAGGTTGTAGTATTGTTTGTTTTTGATTTTTATGTTTTTGTGATTTGCAGCAATAAATGTTACAAAATGTCTTGGTTGGCTGGTTGTTTTGTTTTTTGCCTTTTTATTGTGTTCCCCCCCACTTGTCCTACTTCTGGATTAGTAATATGGAAGCCTAGCTTCTATATTACACAAACATGATCAAAGTTCCTTCTTGGCTATTATACTGGGCTTTGATGTAGACACTCTTCTTCTCAGAAGTAAAAAAAAATAAAAATTCTTAAAAAAAATAAAAATGCGTAAAACTAGATAGTTAATGTTGTGCCAAAAATGGGCAAAATTAAGATTCAGTCGTGTCAGTCTACAGATGCTCATGAAATAAAGAAGACTCTTTATACCTTCTCCACCACTCCGTATATTTCCTTGAAGCTAATGGATTAATGCAGTCCTTAACAAAATATTCCAACTAGTTTATAGTTTAAGAACGTTCAATGGTATAGTTCAGGGGTTTCCAAACAATTTTCTACCAGGGACCCTCTCATTATAGATTTATAAATATATCCAAGTATTCAAATATTAAACTCATCATTTAAATGTGTAGCGTAATAGGTACCACTATTGGACAGGTACCTGCATAGTTTCTTTATAACAACACATAAGCACTGCATAAATATTTTATTAAAGCAATGTGGGGGGAATTTATGAAAGGCTTATATCATAATGGAAACAGTGAGATTGGAGGTTTTGTGCAGGTTTGTCTTTACAGGGAAGAGAGAACAGAAACCAGCAATTATTGTTATGAGGTGACTGATTAACATACTCTGTTACTTAAAGTGCACCTATTATGGTTTTGGAATGTGCCTAATTTTGTTTTAAAGGTCTCACACAATATATGTACATGCATCCAAGGTGAGAAAAAAAAAAACACTGTAATTTGCTCATAATTTAAACTGCAGCATTACATTTTTCCCAGTGTCACAAAGGACTCTAAAACATTCATTCTAAACTCCTCCTTTCAGAGAGCATACTCTGCTCTGATTGGGCAGATGTCCCAGTCTGTAGTGATTGGTGTACCACTGTTTTTCAAAAAGGAAACGCCCACTACCATAACGAGTTTCAGTTTCAGCTTGTCTGTCAGTGAGCAGATGATGAACACCAGAGGCGGGCTTTTTGTTACAAACCTGCATAGATTAGTACAGGAAGTAAGTGGAATTACTAAGGACTTGTTTTAGCTGTTCATAAACGGTTCCTTCAACTCTGTTTGTCGTGCACTTTGATTTTTGAAACTTTGCAGACTTTTTACATTCACAAACAGCTACATAACACTTCAAGGAAGGTAATATTTGAAAAACCAAAATAGGTGCTTTAAGTAACAGCACAATTATGACAATTTCTAGAAGATACCCAGCATTTCCTAAGAGTTATAAATGTAAATTTGATTAACACTAGTTTGAGAGTGTTGAAATAATTTCTTTGGTAAGCCTATGAGCTTTATATGGCTTCATTTTAATACCAATCTATGCTCATAGAGGGTGTACCAAAAGTCTCCACACATAGTGGAAATGAACACTTAGCAAAATGTCTTCCAAATGTTTTCATACTAATTTTTTATATAATATATATATATATATATATATATATATATATATATATATATATATATATATATATATATATATATATAAGAAAAATTTAGGGATTTTATATAAAATATAATACCTATTTCTGAGATGGACTGGCACCCTGGGTGTACCCCGCCTCGTGCCCGATGCTCCCTGGGATAGGCTCCAGGTTCCCCGTGACCCTGAAAAGGAGTAAGTGGTAGAAGATATATGTATAATATCTATTTGCAATTGTTTCATTTGTTCATTGCAAACAGCTGCAAGTCTAAATTTGGACAATGAACCTCATTTTCAGTGGGGTTAAATAATTTTGATTGCTCTGTACATACTATACACACATCCATGGTGAAGAAAACAGCAGCACACATCACAGAAATTCTAATGTTTTCCACTGCAAATACCATTGTAAACCATCAGTTAACATTAAAATCATTACCATTATTGGTACTTATTGTTATCCACTAGGCATAACATGCCACCAAGTGAACGCAACAAACTACCAGTAGAGGCCCACCAGGAATAAATTGAGAATTCCTTTCAAACCATTACAAATTCTATAAGGATTTCTACTGGGCGGGGGGTGTTCAGCAGGGATACATACAGATATCTGGGGGTGGAGGAGCTGAATGTGATTAATGATTCCTTTCTGAAGGATGATGATGTCTATCGTTCTATAATCTATTATCATTCTGATGATGATGATGATGATGTACGAGGAGTTGTGGACTCGCCGTGGCTAGCTTTTAGTAGATTACAGCTGCAGTGCTGAGCGGATCTCACACACACATGTGATCTGATGAAACCCTGCAGATCAGATCGAAGCCTTCAGGGATCCTGCGCTTAAAGTATTGGGGGGGGGTACTTTATAAGAGTGCTTGTGGCTGAGGGGTTCACACACACACACACACACACACACAGAGAGAGAGAGAGAGAGAGAGAGAGAGAGAGAGAGAGAGAGAGAGAGGAGCGCGCACAGAAGCGGACGCGGTACTGAAGGCTTTAAGATGAGCTTCGGCGTGGTGGTGATCTCGGCTGGTTTATTGGGACTGCTTAGTTTCACTCTGCTCGCCGTGGCTGTGGGCACCGAGTACTGGTACATAATAGACGTGGACCAAGTGATCAACTCCAGCTGGCACTTCGCGAGTTCGCACTCGGGGTTGTGGAGGATCTACGAAGGTGTGTGAGTTGATCTATAACCATCTCCTAACAACTTTTCTTTTCAGCGCATCCGTTTATGCATTAACGTGTTTATTTATGGTTTGCAGTGATTTGGGATAAATGGCATTTTTGTTACAATTCGGATGATCAGTATGTTCAATTAAACCTGTAATATATTCCCTGATTGCAGCAACCAGATGTAGCCTATAGGAATAATTATCTTAGGAAATGTAAGCTACTACGACCATATTGCAGTTATGAACTCAGATCAATAATTTATGCAATAATGTAGCATAATACTTTATGTTCAATTATGTCAATTATATTTATATGTATATGTATGTGTATATATACATGCACACACACACACACACACACACACACACACACACACACACACACACACACACACACACACACAACAACACACACACAATATCACAAAGGTGAGTACACCCCTCACATATTTGTAAATATTTGATTATATATTTTAATGTGACAACACTGAAGAAATGACACTTTGCTACAATGTAAAATGTACAGCTTGTATAACAATATAAATTTGCTGTCCCCTCAAAATTACTCAACACACATCCGTTAATGTCTAAACCGCTGGCAACAAAAGTGAGTACACCCCTAAGTGAAAATGTCCAAATTGGGCCCAATTAGCCAATTTCCCTCCCCGGTGTCATGTGACTTGTTAGTGTTACAAGGTGTGAATGGGGAGCAGGTGTGTTAAATTTGGTGTTAAAATCGCTCTCACACTCCCTCATACTGGTCACTGGAAGTTCAACATGGCACCTCATGGCACACACACACACACACACACACACCTCGTGTCCAGAGGTTGTCTTTGGGAAATAGACATATGAGTGCTGCCAGCATTGCTGCAGAGGTTGAAGAGGTGGGGGGTCAGCCTGTCAGTGCTCAGACCATACGCCGCACACTGCATCAAATTGGTCTGCATGACTGTCGTCCCAGAAGGAAGCCTCTTCTATAGATGATGCACAAGAAAGCCCGCAAACAGTGTACTCACTTTTGTTGCCAGCGGTTTAGACATTAATGGCTGTGTGTTGAGTTATTTTGGAGACAGCAAATTTACACTGTTACACAAGCTGTACATTTACTACTTTACATTGTAGCAAAGTGTCATTTCTTCAGTGTTGTCACATTAAAAGTTATAATCAAATATTTACAAAAATGTGAGGGGTACTCATTTTTGTGAGATACTGTATATCCGATTGAGCATATGTGGGATGTGTTGGACAAACAAGTCCGAACCATGGAGACTCCACCTTGCAACTCCAGCTGAGATTCAGAGATTCAGAGATTTTATGGAATCCATGTCTTGATCAGAGATGTTTTGGCAGCACAAGGGGGACCTACACAATATTTTGCAGGTGTTTTTAATGTTATGGCTGATCAGTGTGTTTGTATAGGACACAAAAATGTGTTCCTCTAGTCTATGGGAAGGTTCAACACTCTCAAAGATACATAATTTTTACGTTTAGTATGTATATTTTTCCTGGAAATGAGAATAGAGCATACCTTTAGAAATGCTACACAATTGGAGCTCAAGAACAAATAGTGCTAGTTTAAAGCTTTACTCTAAAAGCGCATTACATGTACACCATATACAGCACCCCAAGTAAAAGAGGCACATTAAAAGTAAGATCAATCAACCCTGGTAACAAGGGAATGCATGATTTGGTGTATGTAAAACCTTGTAAAAGTAAGACAACTGCAAGACCACTTGCAGTGCAACCTGTGGCACTATATATATACAAGGTGCTTGTTAACATGAAACAGATTCAAGTGCAGGTTGTCATGTGACACTGATGATGTGGTGCAGTGGCTGTTGGGGACTGCAGTCCGGAGTAGCTTCAGGGATATCCATGGCACAAACATTCCACAGTGTATGAATTTCATGTGTGTTTCACTTGCAAGTGATCTTCACTCATGTATTTGTTATGTGTAATGAGTATAATGTAACCATGCACAGTAACTGGTAGACTGGAAGCATTTATTCACAATTGAATCACTAATATTTTAGATCATTTCATACTTAATCCTGCACCACATCACATGTTGCATTTAATCTAGTCACAGGTATGTGTTTGTGTAGGCACGATGTCAATATGAGTTCTGAAAGAAATGTTTTAGCACATATAATTTTTGTTTTACTGTTACCCACAGGAAATAACGGCAGTTTTCATGACATCTCCTTCTACATGGATACTTCTGAGTTCAATGAGCAGGAAAAATACCTCTTAAGTGAGTCCAAGAATGTCCCATTGCCTTTAATGTGTGAAATGGAGTATAATGAATACAGAGTACAAGGCACCATCTACCTAGCTGCTCTAGCCGCTCTCATTGTACATCATTATACAAGGTGGCTCAAAGAGCCAAAAATTATGATCCAGTCTTACTAACCTACTGCCCAAATTACATACTTTCTTGAGGGGTCCATATGAAAGTTAGTATTCTAGTAATCTAGCTGTGTAGGCAATTTTTGGAGAACAGAAAAATTTCCAAATGTCTTTTGGTATTCTTATAAAACTAACTGACTTCACTCCTCTCTAATTCACTGTAATAAATACTGCACAAAAATCAATAACAAGTTAGAGATTCAATTTATTTTTTGTACAACATTTCCTTTACTTCCCTTTCCATATTACATAATCTATTTTTTGTTAATGTTAAAATATCTTAGAATTTTTTGAGAATCTGGCAAAGTTCTAATGATCAATTATTGACTCAAAAAATTAACACATTGGATGAGCACAATTTAATTGTGGGCAAGATTTCCATCCAATAAATATGTATAGCCCCAACTCAAAAAAACTGATTCATGAAATGTAATTGAGTTGGTCCAAGTAAATTTGAAATGGATACATTTATAAAGTGATTTTTCTTATGCCTGTCAATATAAAACCTTTAATTGGAAAAGAAATTAGATAGAAATTCTTCTAATTTTATTCCCCCTATATAGAGGCAAGAGAGACAGAACTTTGTACTTATGTTTTTATTTAAAATGTCAATATGCTAAATAATCATTTGCTGTTTGTTCGTGATTTATTGTATTTAGAATGTTGTAAAAGTATTTGAACAAATAAGCTAGTAATTGTAAACACTGAAAGCAGACATTTAAAACCTTTTTTTTTTTTTTTGGAAATTTGCATTTCTCTGCATGAACAGTCAGTGGAAGTCAAAGTAAAAATTAACTTGACTATCAATAATCATGCAATGACAAGGCCATCAAGAATAAAAGTACCAAATACAGTGGTGCTGTAAAGTTTGAACCTTTTAGAATTTTCTATATTTCTGCATAAATATGATCTAAAATCTAAATAATCAGATTTTCACACACGTCCTAAAAGTAGATAAAGAGAACCCAATAAAATAAATGAGACAAAAATATTATACTTGGTCATTTATTTATTGAGGAAAATGAGCCAATATCTGTGAATGAAGTATGTGAACCTCTAGGATTAGCAGTTAATTTGAAGGTTAAAGCCAGAAGGGTGCTAGAAAAATGTTTTGTGGATAGATGAGACCAAAATAGATTTTTTTTCTCACTGAGAATCACTATGTTTGGAGGAAGGAAAACACTGCATTGCAGCATGAGAACCGTATCCCATCTATGAAAATGTCGGTCACACACTGTGAGCGCGTTGTCAGAACTTGTCTCGCACATGTGCAAATGGTGCTCCCCAAATGAAACTAATGTGTTAATCAAATTTAAATAAATCGCATAAATAAATTTTATGTTGGACTAGTAAAATATACATGTATTACTTGTAATTAGATATGTTTAAAGAAAGTGAACAAAATTAATATGTCATATATATGAAGGGCCTGAATATATTTTTTTGAGTGTTCTTTATTAGAAAATAACAATTTCTATATAGAAACATTTCTGTCTCTCTATAGATCTGCACAGGGTAATTGTCATCTTGCTACCTATCAGCTTGGTGCTGCTGATTTTTGGAGGCATCTTTGGCCTGGTCGGCTCTCTTGCCCGCAGTTATACAATCCTCACTGGTGTGGCTGTGTACTTCCTCAACTGCAGTAAGTAAACTAGGCTTACCCATGAGGTTCTTCAGGTAATACATATAATGTATAGATTTAGAGAGAGTGTATACAATTTAAGGCTTGAATTCAAGTTAGAAAGTAAGTACAACAAAACAACGAGGAGTTTGCTGCAAACTAATTGTTTTTCAGTATTATACCTACCACATAAGCACACCATATAAACCTCTGTATGAATTACATTTATATTTATTATATTAATCCTATGATTCTGTCAGTTTTATACATTCCTTTGTTCATTGGACTAAAAGAGGCAACATTATAACTCCAATATGTCCAATAACTGAGTCATGCAAAAATTATCGTCAGTCCAAAGGGTAAATATAGAGTCTAAGCATAATTTACAGAGAAATTGGATGGGTAATTCTATTTAATATATTAATACGTACATTATGGTGCGTGGTATTTTTATTATGCTTTACTTATAACCAGGGGCGTAACCTGGTCTGGGCTTTTTTTCTTTAGCCCCAAATAATTCTTGACTTGAAGTTGTTTGTCACTACATAACTAAACATCAGTAAAAGAAGAGTGAATGGAGGTGAATGGAGGTGAGACCAATCAGACCGGAATTACAGGAAAATACATGGAAATACTTGTGTCTTATTGGCTGACAGCTCTCAATTCTGCCAAAAGCTAGCTCACAGTCAGTCAGTCAGTATGAAGAAAAGTGGATTTTGCCATTTAAAAGAAAAAAAAAAAACAGAAACAGTAAATGGGTTAAAATTGAAACACTAACACCCTCTCATGCTGAGCATGAAAAAGGGGTGTGTAAATGTGTATGAGTTTGTGAATATGTATAAGTTACATGAACATTATATGAGCAGAGCATAAGGACAGCTAATGTACTCTGCATGGCACTGTAGCAGCTAAACCCATACAATGATAGCTTGGTTGTGCCTCCCCTTCGCTAGCAACACTAAACTAGCCTACTGTTAGATAGCCAAAAAGATTTATTTTATCGGTCGATTAGTCCTTCAAACAGTGATCACACCCGAGGTAAATTTTTATGATAATTCCAAGTTTAGGTCCAATTTTTCAATTTTTTAAGCAATTATCCTTAAAAAACAAACAACATGCAAACGGTACATTTTAAGTGCATGCAAAAGTACATTTTAAAAAGTTTTTTGATGGAGAAGAATCTGGGCTCAGCCCTGGATGATTAACAGTTCAGCTAATGCCTCTGCTTATAACACTGCTGATTGACCTTATTAAATAAGTGAGTGACTTCAGCTGGGTTTTTATCACAAAATCATTTAAACACAAATAAAGATGCAACAAAATTTTACAGTTTTTATTGTACAATTTGGATAAATAGAATTAATTGCTGGGATATGCAGTGGTGGTAAAGACAAATGTATAAAATAAAAAAAAAATAAAAATAATAATTAAGCATGCAATTAAGCATAATTATAGAAGTATATTGGGATTTCTGTGTTTAACAAACATTGCAAACCCACAATAGGCATAATTGTGAAAATATAATAATAATAATAATAATAATAATAATAATAATAATAATAATAATAATAATAATAATAATAATAAAGTATTATTATTATTATTATTATTATTATTATTATTATTATTATTATTATATCCTTAGTAATTGATTGATCTGTTTACATTTAGTTTACATTTTGGAAAAGAACCTACTAAATCAGTTGGAAAATATTGTGGCAGGTGCAAACAAAAATATTAACTGCACTAGTGGGATAAAAAAAAAAAAAAAACAGTCATACTCACATCTTGAGTGATATAGCTGATGTTGGGGAAGTGTCAGCCTGAGTAGTCAAAGTGCTGCTATTTCTACCTCTGGGTAGATTCCAGGCATAGTGGTAGGGTTCATTTTTGTTTTATTTTTTTAAAAAGGGAGGAAAGGCGGGGGAAGGGAATTTTATACAGATACAGATATTTGGAGCACTAAACAGTGTCATAGTGTTACACTTCTACCATGATTACAGTGGAGTGCACACCATATTTCTTACACCTTTCAAACCTCATTGCTTAAACACCTGCAGCC
Source organism: Ameiurus melas (assembly GCA_012411365.1). Taxonomy (NCBI): domain Eukaryota; kingdom Metazoa; phylum Chordata; class Actinopteri; order Siluriformes; family Ictaluridae; genus Ameiurus; species Ameiurus melas. The sequence goes on from CM022753.1 coordinate 26,340,448, forward strand.
TTGTGGAACATTTTTCCAACCTACTTGCAACCTCCCAGAGCTTAGTGCTTTGATTATAGTGGTTTGTTTTTTCTGTCACAGGTTGTTGAACATTTGTGGCTTTGTGTGAGCTGTATTCAGCGCTAAACAAATGCCTGGTGTCTTGGGAGTGGGATTTTGTCAATAAATAATAATAATAATAATAATAATAATAATAATAACAATTTAGCTAGAGCCAGAGGCCTAGTCTAATAATTGTTCTTTTAATTTTAGTTTTCACCACAACACAATGATAAAAGGCTGTATTTACTCAATTTCCTGAAATATTAGAGAAAGATTTTAAAAATGAATTTCTCTTTGTTTAGAGTCAGCAGAAAATACAACCCCAATTCCAAAAATGTTGGGACGCTGTGTAAAATGTAAATAAAAACAAAATGCAATGATTTGCAAATCTCATATACCCATATTCACAATAGAACATAGAAAACATATCAAATGTTTAAACTGAGTAAATGTACCAGTTTAAAGAAAAAATAAGGTAATTTTGAATTTGATGGCCACAACACGTCTCAAAAAAATTGGGACGGGGCAACAAAAGGCTGGAAAAGTAAGTGTTTTACACACACTGGCAAGAGGTCAGTAAAATGACTGGGTATAAAAAGAGTATCTTAGAGAGTCAGAGTCTTTAAGATATAAAGATAGGCAGAGGTTCACCATTCTGCGAAAAACTGTCTACAATTTGTGGAACAATTTCAAAATAATGTTCCTCAACGTAAAATTGAAGACTATTAATATCATCATCTACAGTACATAATATCATCAAAAGATTCTGAGAATCTGTAGAAATCCCTGTGCACAAGGGACAAGGGTGAAAATCAATATTGCATCTTTTGGCCCTCAGGCGGCACTGCATTAAACACAGGCATGATTCTATAATGGAAATCACTGCCTGGGCTCAGAAACACCTCCAGAATTCATTGTCTGTGAACACAGTTCACCTTGCCATCCACAAATGCTGGTTAAAGCTCTATCATATGAAGAAGAAGCCATATGTGAACATGATCCAGAAACGCCACTGTCTTCTGTGGGCCAAAGCTCATTTAAAATGAACCGAGGCAAAGTGGAAAACTGTTCTGTGGTCAGACCAATTGGAATTTTAAATTCTTTTTGGAAACCATGGATGCCACATCCGCTAAACTAAAGAGGACTAAAGAGGAGAGGGAACATCCAGCTTTTTATCAGCTTTTTTTTATATTTTTATCAAAATATTCCTCCAGCTGTTTTTTTTTAAGTAACACATACTTTTTTGAGACATCTTGTGGCCATCAAATTCAATATTATCTTATTTTTTCTTTTAAACAGTACATTTCCTCAGTTTAAACATTTGACATGTTTTCTATGTTCTATTGTGAATAACATGGGTTTATGAGATTTGCGAATCATTGCATTCTGTTTTTATTTACATTTAATACAGCATCCCAACTGTTTTGGAATTGGGGTTGTAATCTAAATATAATGCCATATCTAAATATAAATAAAATATAAGTAATTGATAAGACTTTATTGTGCAGCATCCATTATTAGGACTATGCAGATGACTTGTGTAAAAACAGGGTGTATCAAGGGACCAAGAACAGGGTTTATTTTGATAAGAAAATAACTGCCAGAAAACTGAACTGGCAAATGCTTCTCTTTGGTATGTGCAGTGTGCTAGTAAACCAAATTTCCCAAAGGAGGCATCTTCAGAGCATCTTAAGGAACAAGCTACAGAGACTATCAGACACATTTGATGATAAACATTACAAGGAATATAAGCATCAATAAAAACAATGATTTTTGTGGATGCCAGATTGACAATTCGGGTGGTGATTGGAGGTGGCAGCATTACCTTTCCTGAGTATGGAAAAAAAAAATCACGCGCTTGTTACCTTGGTTCTATTTTGCAGTTCTGATTGTTACAGATGTCTTACCCTCATTTTACTAATTTTAAGTTATAAATTTTCTAATTCTGTTGGCAGATCATTTTACTTCTTTATGGAAATAAATACTTAAAATTTGCAAAAAATTATCTGCCTATAGACAAGCCTATTTCAAGCTTGAAATTAGTAATCAAATGTCTAGAAATCTTATATTTGTTTTTTGTAATATTGTAATAGGAAATTATAGATAAATTTGACCTTATTCAGGATATTTTTCAGTATATTGGCTCCTAACACAAAATAATTTTTGAGGGAAGATAGGCAAGCCTGAGCAAGATTCAAAAAGTCAATAAAATTTTTCCATATATAATTTTACAATAATATAGTAATATTGAAGTGTCAAAATATGCTACTGTATATGCAGAAAAGGCCTGTTTGGGCCTGCTTTTTCATCTTTTGCCTCTTTGACAGAATGTAACTACAGCAACATCATATGGGTTTTCCCAGACTACCACACATTCAATGTGATTTCTTTAAAATATAAACTAAAAGTATGTAGTATATTTTGGCAGCTGATGGAGGAGTAAAAGCTGAGACTAACTGTACCTTATTAGATTCAGTTGGTCACCATTAGTTTAGTACATATCTTACCTTTAACCAGGCATCTAATCATAAGTTCAATAAATAATAACATCCAACTAGGGTGTCCAGACATCCCGCTTTGTGTTGTAATGCACAGCATTTTAGTCCTTTGACCCGCATCCCGCAACGTGAGATGATGTCCCGCATTTTGATTGGAAATAAAGTGTTAACCCAAATTTGAACGTGGTGTGCTCATGGTGTGCACCGGTTTGTGAATGGAGGGTGGAGCCTGAGAAGGTGAGTGGTAAGGATTGTGCAAGTGCAGGGAATTATACTCATGAATGTTCTGTGTTGCAGTGAGAATAAAAATGGGAGAGATGGGCACCTCGAAGGACAGAGAGAGCCAACCAGCACAGAACTGTCCATGCATGTCTATAAAATAAAACAGTGAAGTGAAGTGAAAGATAAAGAATATAGTGCCTTTTTTATTATCCAACATTTTCATCATGTTATAAACTGAAATAGAGGGCGCATGGTGACTAAGTGGTTTGCATGTTTGCCTCACACCTCCAGGGTCTGGGGTTCGAGTCCCGCCGGGGCCATGTGTTTGCGGAGTTTGCATGTTCTCCCCGTGCTGTGGGGGTTTCCTCCGGGTACTCCAGTTTCCTCCCCCAGTCCAAAGACACTAATCGTAGGGTTGGCGGTTCGATTCCTGGCCCGGGTGACTCCACATGCAAGTGTGCAAGACTTGGGCAAGACACTTAACCCCAAGTTGCTCCCGATGGCAAGCTAGCGCCTTGCAAGACACTGAACCCCAAGTTGCTCCCGATGGCAAGCTAGCGCCTTGCATGGCAGCTCTGCTACCATTGGTGTGTGAGTGTGTGTGTGAATGTGTGAATGAGAATGTAAAGCTATATAAGTTTATACATTTAAGGGTTACACCCTGGACAGGGTGCCTGTCCATTGCAGGGCACACTCACATACACAGACTACGTGTATGTGCCCGTCTTGTGCCCGATGCTCCCTGGGATAGGCTCCAGGTTCCCCTCACAAGGGACCTCGAAGAAGGAGTAAACAGTAGAAGATGGATGGATGAACTGAAATAGACTGAAAACATCAGTTGTATCGCTGATAGTTGTATAGTGGTCAATGTCATTCATCCGACATTCATCCATGGCTAATTTTTCAACTGCTTTACCTTATTTGTTAAAATAAGTTGATCATCCAATTTGGATGGATGAATGCCTATGTGGTCTGAAGACACAAATTGGGAAATGTGCATTTATGTTCCTCAGATGAAAATTGAGCATTAAAAAAGTCAGACCTGTACAGAGACCTGTACTTGCATCAAAGTTAGGTTTCACTCAAACTGGACACAGGTGGAGGCCATAGAAATCTTTTTTTCCGCTTAATTTTTTTTTATGCAGTAATGTTTCTCTTTGTTGCATCATTTGATGCAAGAGACATAAATATAAACAAGCCAAGTGCACATGTTTCTTATTCATTGAGACAGGCATCAAAATGGTGAGCCTTTGGGTGTCAGAAATATGTACCACATTGTCCAACACTTACTAATATCATTATCTTTTTCTCCAATGAAACCCACATTGGTTTGTAGATCTGTCTTCATATTATCACCAGCTATGGTTTTTCATAAAGTCTCAATTCTAAATGTTGACATGTTTTTAAATAATTCTGTGACATTGTGACAGGGAATTGTTGTGACTATAATAGGCTGCCATTTCTACTTCTTCAAAACATCTTTCTTGAGATCCAGAATTTTCGGGTGTTTAATTATTCGCAATTTGGCTGCACATAGTAAAATGACCGACAGTAGCAGTATTTCCATTACCATCTGCTTTCTGACCTGAAACTACTTTTTAAAAGGTGTTCTGCTCTACGTGAGACTCATCTTAATGTGCACTTTCAGTCTCTTCTTCCTCCAATCAGTCTTGGAAAAACAAGGCTCATATCACTCCAACCCCACTTTACCTTAGAACATACTGCATTGCAACATAGCATTGTTTTGTCTGAAGCTGTTTTCACCTCACTGCTGTGCAGTCACTTGCAGTCGATGAAGGAGCTCAGAGTACTAAGCAGTGCTTAATTATTTGGCCTGTGCAGAACTCCACACTCTGATGTAATCAGTAGCACATGAATCATGAGGAGACCCAAATCAATTCTGTGATTTCACTGTGATTATAATGTGTTTTTCTGTTCAGTTCAATCTTTGAATGCCCACTTTTTTCTTTTGGAAAGCTTTCACTGATAGGACAGATATTAATATATATATATTTTTTTATTTGTTGATGCTGATGCATTTACACAAGCCTCCACTCTTCCAATGCGAGAGTCAGATGAATATGTTTACATTCTCTCTCCTTCTCTCTCTCTCTCTCTCTCTCTCTCTCTCTCTCTCTCTCTCTCTCTCTCTCTCTCTTTCTTATGCTTGTACTATCATTAGGCTCATTATTGCTTCCTTCTATTTAGGAATAAAAGAGACAAAACATCTATATAATATACATGGAATTGTGTGCAAGTTGAATTGACATTTTTCTGTTGTAAAATCTTGGAAGTCATTGGTTTCTTTCACTTTGATTGGTAAGTCATACATTGCTGCTGGCCAGGTGGGTGCATCTCTGCATACAATGGCGGTTCTGCAGTCGTACCAGGAAACGGACAAGGGTGCTGGCTTCACCACTGAGGTGGTTAAGGAACTATGGTGGGCCACTGAATTGGCACTTAGAGCTGGCCTGTGCGATTGGTGGGACTGATAGCAGTTGAGAGGCACCTGTGGCTGATGCTCACTGATATCAAGGTCAAGGAAAAAGCTTTTCTCTTAGATGCTCCTGTTTCCCAGACGGACCTATATGGCAATTATGTTAATTCCATTGTCGAGAGGTACTGCATGGCGAAGCAGCAGTCAGCAGCATTTAGGCGGTTGATTCCTCTGAAAACATGATAGCCATCAGTGGGCAATAACTGTTCCCACTCCAATTCCCTGCAGCACCCTTGTGAGGGACTGAAGGGTGACCGCGCAGCTCAGGTGCCTCCTCAGGGAGACTAGGGCCCTCGGCCACGCATCGTGGCACGACAACGCCCCATCAAGCACCTAGATTTGAGGATGACATCTAAAATACTATGACCTTCACTTGAAGGCCATCCTTGATCTACGGGTCTTAAAGCAGGGATGACATCAGACCGCTGAGGGGTATATTCCGCTCCCCTGGCCACCCTCTCATTTCTGTGTTGTCAATTACTCCACATCTCGTTTGTCGGACATCAGACCACTCACCTACTGCTAACATCGGTTTTCTTGCCTGTACTCCACGAATTACGGTTTTCGGTGTACATCAGCCAGGTCACAACCTGTACAGTGATGGCGCCATAATTCTGACATGTCATGCTCCCACGTTGTATGACGGGGGGCTACCGTGTCAAATCAGACTGTAAGTTCTCCTGCTTTAGAACAGGTTTGCTCTGCTGCTCGGCACTTCAGGGCTCTGTTTGTGGAGACTATTCTGAATGCTAGGGCTCCTTCTATTAGGAGGTTTTATGCCCTTAAATGGAAGCTGTTTGCTTCCTGGTGCAGAACACGCAGTTTGCTTTGGTGGCCTCCGTAGAGGTTTTTGATACTGAATTTGGTTTCACTGTTGGAGCAAAGGTTAATGCAAAAAGGATATTTGCTCTGGTCTCCCATCTACCTCTATAGATGTTTACCCTGCAATTGTTTACTTAAACACAGCAATGGATCTATATCCATGAACACAATCCATTATGGCTGATGTATCGTGTAGCATGATTGATGTGACATGCAGATCTTAAAAAGTTTTGAAAATGTCTTGAATATGGTATTAATAAGTATTACTTTTGAAGTGCTGATACCTGCAGATACCCTGGTTTAGAATGACCCAACAATTTCAGGTGTGAAAAAACATTTTTCCTTTTTATATTGTATAGCCTTATTTTATTCAGATAATATAAATATATACTGCATATATAAATATAATATAAATTATATAAATATAAAGCAATAACAACTGACCTATTATGATCAGAGTGAAACTTATATTATATATATTATATACATTATACTTATAAAGACAAAATAATGTATGCTTACCTGTTGTAAGTATACATTATAGAAGAACTTGTATTATAATATTTTCTAGTGTGTTTTTATTAATAATTGTTCATTTCAGGAAGTAGAAGGACAATCTGTAATAAATAAATAAATAATAAGTAAGTAACTAAATAAATAAATAAAATAAAATAAAATAAAAATTGACAATGTGAAACAAAAGCACTAATTTTACTCATAGTTCCACACTGTCAGTGAATGATATCTAATTATCGAACATGATTTCCCTACTGCTGAAAGTGAAGAGGTCCTGAAGGCTTCTCTTTTCTCTCCACAGGCCACTTTACACTCACTGGTGTGTGCATCTACGTCAGCTACTCTCAGCAGGCCTTGGAAGAGCTGCAGCAGCTGTTGAGCTCTGAATTGCTCGCCCACATACACATGTACTTCGGCTGGTCTCTGGCCTCAGCTTGTCTCTCTTATACACTCGAGGTGGCCTGTGGCATCCTGCTCATACTTGCAGCTCGTCTTGCTTATCGTGAGCTACACCATGATTCTACCACTGCTTTCACCATGTCCTAGAGACACTACAGAGGAAGTGCAATTAATTTACCACTGTGTTTGAGGCAGGGTTTCTTACAAGAACCTGACTTCAGGTGGAGGTAAACGAAAAGATCACGTATTTATTGGAACTGATTTGAATTTAATTTGATTTGAGTGTTAACATGTGTTCATATCTCAAAATATTTAGGAGTGAATTTGTTAGTTTTAAAAATGCAATGAATCTTGAAGCTACTCGATGTTGGAGATTTGGGGATTAATGGTAGAAAAAAAGTATTTCAAGCAATATACAAAAAGACCGTATTTTAATGTGCATTATGATGTGTCCTTGTGCATTGCATGGATTAATCTCAAAGCTGTGAATGCCAAGTCAATACACATTCAGAAAGAATAAAAGGCGGTGTATGCATTTTACAGACTAAATAACATATACAGTATAATGACAGCATTGGTGTACTGGCATTCTGTGTTGTAGTGTTATATGATGTTTGGGTCATGGCCCAAGTTTTCATGATTCTGAAGGTATTATCTAATACTGTCATCATCCATCTCCTCAGTATTACTGAAGTGTTATAGTAATACCAAATTGTATTATACTATCCCATTTACACAGTGCAAGAGTTTATTATTAATTTAAACCAGAGCTTGTCTTTTAGTCAGTTTAGTCAGCTAGCTCACTCTGTATGGAGCTTGGATGCTGATAAAAGTATCTAAATTTGAAAACTTCAAAGCCTACAAAATTGAAATCTCAAAGATACAGAGTAAATTAGGCCAAAGGTGATGCTCTCAATGATGCTCTCATATTAGGAATAGAAGACACTTTGAGAGAAAGTAACCCTGTTCCCTGAGAACATTTCTGTTCCCTGTTACATTTCAAAGGGAACTCCATGTTGCGTTAGCACAATACTATGGAAACGAGAATACCCCCTCCGTCTTACCAAGGGTATCGCCTGTTCAAAAAGACCCAAGACCAAGGGTCACTGCAAGACTCTCGAGCCCGGGGCGGAATGAATATCCAGGCTGTAATATTGAATGAGTTTGTGTGGCATACACCACCCTGCAGCAGCACACGTATCCTGTAAGGATACCCCTTTGGACAAAGCCTTCGAGGAGGCGACAGCCTAGTGGAATGAGCCCTTATGCCCAGAGGTGTAGAGAGACTGCGCGCCTCATAAGCGATAGAGATTTCTTCCACTATCCAATTGCAGATGCCCTGCTTCGACACAGCGTCACCTCTTCTGTCGCCTCCAAAGAAGACCAGTAACTGCTCCGACTTATGCCACTGGCCCAGAGCAGTAGATGAAAGTACAGAGAGCTCTTACTGGACACAGTAGCAGCATTCTCACTTGTTCCGGTGTGAGGAACGGAGGAGAGCTTGCTACACTATAGACTGGGCAGCAGATGTAGGCATTTTAGGAATATAATCTGACCTAGGATACAAGAAGGCCTTGGCTAAATCAGGAGTAAAGTCAGGGCAGGAAGGGGCAACAGAGAGCTTGTAGATCTCCTACTCGCTTGAGAGATGTCAACGCCAGCAGAAGAGCTACCTTTAGAGTCAGAAGCTTCTCAGAGGCTGACTCTAAGGGCTCAAATGGGGAACCTGACAGACCTTCCAGGACCACAGAAAGGTGCCAGGAAGGTAAGGATGACTGAAATTGTAGACACATAAACCCTGGTTGTAGAAGTAGCCAAAACCACTGAGAAATTTGCTTGTAAGAACTTCAGGACAGTAGCTATTGCGCTACTATTGGCTACTAAAGTCACCTCTTGAGTGCATACAATTTCCTCGTGGATGGTGTTTTAGCGTTCAAAATGGTCTCTACAACCTCAGTTGAGAGACCAGAATCTATGAGCTGGTGCCCCATGGGGGCCAGACCCACAGTTTCCATAGTTACCGCCTTGGGTGATAAATCAGCCCTCCGCCTTGAGAGAGTAGATCCCTGTGGATGTTAATCTACCAAGGAGTGTCAACTAGCATGGATACTATCTCTGAGAACCATATTCAAGCTGGCCAATAAGGTGCTACTAGCAGCAGACATGTGGGAGCAGAGCAATTGGGGGAAAAGCATATAGATGTGACCTCGGCCACATGTGCACCATGGCGTCCAGCCCCAATGGTGTGGGAGGATTTAGGGCAAACCACAGTGCGCAGTGTGTTTTCTCCTCGGAAGCAAACACATCCAGTTCCGCTTGGATGAAGCTCCACTATATGGGCTCCACCACTTGTGGATGGAGCCTCCAACCCCCAAGCCGCTACTTCGAAAGAATGTCTGCCCCCACATTGCAGCTGCCTGGAATGTACATTGCACTCACTGATAAGAACTTTCCCTCTGCCCAGAGAAGAATTATTTACACCCCCCTGAACAGGGGCGTGAACGTAACCATCCCTGGTGGTTGATATATGAGACCGCCACTGTGTTGTCTACGTCTGCTGCTAGTAGCACCTTATTAGCCATCTTGAATATGGTTCTTAGAGATAATATCTGTGCTTTATAAAACTCCCTGGGAGATTCACAGGGATCTATTGTCTCAAGTCAGACGGTTGATTAATCACCCTCAGTCGGAACCTATGTGGGGCAACATCCTCTAACATCGAGGTTTATGTGTAATATCATAAAGCTGAGGTCCATCTGCAGACCATGCATAACTTCCTGGAACCTTTCTGTGATCCTGGAAGGTCTGTCAGGCGCCCCATTTAAGCCCTTAAATTCAGCTTCAGAGAAACTTCTGACCCTAAAGGCCGCAATTTTTGCTATCCCTGACATCTCTCAAGCGAATAGGAGATCTGTAAGCTCTCTATATTGCCCCTTCCTGCCTTGACTTTGCCCCTGGATTAGCCAAGGCCCTCCTATTTCATAGGCTGGATTATTTTCCTAAGAGCCTATGTCTGCTGCCCAGCCCGTAGTGTTGCAGGCTTTCTGCCTTACTCTATTCCTTACACCAGAACAAGAAGGATTGCACCTACTGTGTCCAGTAAGGGCTCTTGGTACTTACGTCCACTGCTCAGGCCAGTAGCGTAAGTCAGAGTTGCTGGCGTGCTTAGCAGTGACAGTAGAGGTGATGCTGTGTCAAAACAGTGCATCTCTAATTAGTGAAAGCAATATCTATTGCTTATGAGCTATGCGGTCTCACTATTCCTTTGGGCATAGGGTTCATTCGACTAGGGGGGTCGCATCCTCAATGTGCAAAATACCACATCACCTGACCATGGCAAACCAATAAATTGGTGGTATTTTTACACAGACTTCAGATACCGGTCATGTGCGGAGGCGTTCCCAGACAATAAAATTCACTCAACCTCTCAATCCTTTCTCAGGGAACAGGGTTACATACATAACCCAGACTGTAGAAAGCTAGCTGTTTGATTAAAAACTTTAAAAATTTATTTCACCACTCTGAAACTGTATACATTTCTCTGGGCATCCTAGGTGCTTCACTTTTGGCCTAATCTGCATAGAATCTGTATTTTTGAGATTTGAAATTTGTATTTAGCTTTCTTTTCTCTTTTCTTTTATTTAGAAATTGCAATCCATCAATTAAATACACCACAGAAAAAAATATGTTGTGTGTATAATTTAAATATACAAATTTATTATTGATATTCATATACTTTTGTTAGCTTCCAAGCTGTGGCTCTACTGCTGTGTAACTATGGAATCAAAGCACAGCTCAAAACCAATAGAACAAGACATAAGTTATTCTCGAAGGAGAAAGTTTTGCACTACTCTATCTCAGCATGCTGTTCACCTCAGGGTCTCTGTGTGCATTTACTTGCTCTCCCTGAGGCTGATGATACCAAGCTATACAGTGTGGAGAACAAAACACCTGCACACTCCTAGTGTTTGTGTTTTTAATGATTCATTCTGTGTTCACTATGTATTTTGTTATCCGATCAGTGTATTTTATTGTCCTATCCTGTCTGTGTTCTCAAGTCTGGCTTCTAGCTAACTGCTAGCTCACTATTGGCTCTGAGTATAGCTAGACCCTTTGAAAATGGTGTATGATGTATGTGTCTGAAAGCTCCTGCCAAATCTTACAGCTCTGACTGTGAATTACTGTGAATTACAGGACTGCCAGGGCTCACAGCAGGTCAGGAACTCCATGTATGGGCTATATATTTTCTTTCTTCACTGAACTAATATTGTTGGGGTTTTTTTTGTCACCTTTGAAAATTCATTTTCCTTATTTGATGGAACACAGAAGTAGCTCCAACTTATCAAAGAAATTTGATTTATATGAATGTAAAACCCTTGTGTTAAATAACAGTTACATGTTGATCATCCAGCACTACGTGAATAAACTGTCTAAAAAATATAGAAAAAGATGCTTGTGTCCAGAGTCATTGAATACTATGTTATCATGCTTGTGTGTCTGTCTATAATTGGTCAAAAACATTTGATTAAGAGCTACAGTGGTGTGAAAAAGTGTTTGCCCCCTTCCTCATTTCCTGTTCCTTTGCATGTTTGTCACACTTAAGTGTTTCGGAACATCAAACCAATTTAAACAATAGTCAAGGACAACACAAGTAAACACAAAATGCAATTTGTAAATGAAGGTGTTTATTATTAAAGGTGAAAAAAAATCCAAACCATCATGGCCCTGTGTGAAAAAGTGATTGCCCCCTAAACCTAATAACTGGTTGGGCCACCCTTAGCAGCAACAACTGCAACCAAGCATTTGCGATAACGTGCAATGAGGCTTTTACAGCGTCCTGGAGGAATTTTGGCCCACTCATCTTTGCAGAATTGTCCTAATTCAGTTACATTAGAGGGTTTTCGAGCATGAACGGCCTTTTTAAGGTCATACCACAACATCTCAATAGGATTCAGGTCAGGACTTTGGCTAGGCCACTCCAAAGTCTTCATTTTGTTTTTCTTCAGCCATTCGGTGGTGGACTTGCTGGTGTGGTTAGGATCATTGTCCTGCTGCAGAACCCAAGTTCGTTTCAGCTTGAGTACATGAACAGATGGTCGGACATTCTCCTTCAGGATCTCTTGGTAGACAGCAGAATTCATAGTTCCTTTTATCACGGCAAGTCTTCCAGGTCCTGAAGCAGCAAAACAGCCCCAGACCATCACACTACCACCACCATATTTTACTGTTGGTATAATGTTCTTTTTATGAAATGCAGTGTTCCTTCTACACCAGATATACTTGGACACACACCTTCCAAAGAGTTCCACTTTTTTGTCTCATCGGTCCACAGAATGTTGTCCCAAAAGTCTTGGGGATCATCAAGATGTGTTGTGGAGAAATTGAGACGAGCTTTGATGTTCTTTTTGCTCAGCAGTGGTTTTCTCCTTGGAACTCTGCCATGCAGGCCATTTTTGCCCAGTCTTTTCCTGATGGTGGAGGCATGAACGCTGACCTTAACTGAGGCAAGTGAGGCCTGCAGTTCTTTGGACGTTGTTGTGGGGTCTTTTGTGACCTCTTGGATGAGTCGTCGCTGCGCTCTTGGGGTAATTTTGGGCGGCCGGCCACTCCTGGGAAGGTTCACCACTGTTCCATGTCTTCGCCATTTGTGGATAATGGCTCTCACTGTGGTTCGCTGGATTCCCACAGCTTTGGAAATGGCTTTATAACCCTTTCCAGACTGATAGATCTCAATTACTTTCTTTCTCAATTGTTCCTGAATTTCTTTGGGTCTCGGCATGATGTGTAGCTTTTAAGGACCTTACTGTGTCTAGCAGCTCCTATTTAAGTGATGCCTTGATTGTGAACAGGTGTGGCAATAATCAGGCCTGGGTGTGGCTAGAGAAATTGCACTCAGGTGTGGACAAGGGGGACAAGATGTTTTAACATCTTGGGCAATCACTTTTTCACACAGGGCCATGATGGTTTGGATTTTTTTCACCTTTAATAATAAACACCTTCATTTACAAATTGCATTTTGTGTTTACTTGTGTTGTCCTTGACTATTGTTTAAATTGGTTTGATGTTCCAAAACACTTAAGTGTCACAAACATGCAAAGGAACAGGAAATGAGGAAGGGGGCAAACACTTTTTCACACCACTGTATATTGTGGATGCTTGAACACATGTGTATAATGGTAAATGGTAAATGTGCACTTATATAGCGCTTTTATCCAAAGCGCTTTACACTGTGTCTCATTCACCCATTCACACACACACAGTCACACACCAATGGTAGCAGAGCTGCCATGCAAGGCGCTAGCTTGCCATTGGGAGCAACTTGGGGTTCAGTGTCTTGCCCAAGGACACTTCGGCATGTGGAGTCACCCGAGCCGGGAATCGAACCGCTAACCCTACGATTAGTGGACAACCCGCTCTACCAACACCCGCTCTACCACAACCCTTTTTAATTAAGTACACTTCTTTATTGTTGTAATAAATGAACAAAATAACCTGACAAACATGCTTATCATCGAGGCAGTTAGGTCTTACAGGATTCTTGAAATAACATTCATTTTGGCTGGTTGACAGTATTGACAAAGAGCAATGGTTTATGTTGATACATGTCTGTTTTTCTTTAGTTTTATTTTATTTTTATTTTTATTTTTTACTGTGGCTTCATTTCTTTGTGTGCTCAACATCTTGCTTACATGAAATTCTGTGTAAAATTAGGATCCCACTGATGAGCATTTTGTCTTATTGCATACAGTGTAGAACAGTACTCAAACATTAATTTATTATTATTATTATTATTTTGGTAAATGTATATGATGTTACATTTATGTTCATTCATTCTGTTTTGTAAATACGGTTAAAGTTTATTTCATATTAGTGTTTGCAGCATTTTAATTTTCAAATTAGAATTTTAGAATAGAATTTAAAAAAAAAATATGTGCCAGAAATTTCTAATTAAGTAGTTTCAGGCAAAGATCACACAGAAGGTTATGAGCAGTACATTAGCAACTTTAGTGTTTAACATCCTTTACATTGTATATGGATAAATAATGCTACTTAATATAACAGACTCTAATTAAAGCCATGACTGTTGTGACAAATCTCACACTCCAGTTGTAATTAAAGTGTCAATGATGTCAGGGCTTCTAGCTTAAAGCTAAGAAAAGGGGGTGCTAAATGCAATGCGAAGTTCCCTTTGAAAGGGAACGTCGGGGTTATGCATGTAACCCTGTTCCCTGAGAAGGGAACAAGACATTGCATAGCACTGTCATACCAGGGCAGGCCTGTGAATTGCGTCTTCGCTTCAGATAATAGAGGCTGGCGGCGTGGTTCACAGGTGCCATATATATATCATGCGACGCGTTTAATTGCCACATCACCTGATCATGGCAGGCCTATAAGTAGAGGCATGATTTTACACAAGCTTCAGATTCCGGTCACGCGTGCAAGGCGCTCCCCATACTGTTATGCTAAATGCAACATCTCGTTCCCTTCTCAGGGAACACGGTAACATGAGTTTTTTTTCCAATATTTACTTCATCAGTTGACAGCACATGTCTCCAAAATGCCTCTGGTTTATGCATATATAATTTCGCATATATTGGATGTTCCCTTTTTGTGATAATCTTTTGTGAAGACTTTCTTCTGATGACTCTTCCATACAAATACTTTCTGCAGGTCCTTACTGTCATTTGGGGATTTTGCTTTGCCTATGGGCATATGGGCATTTTGTATCCGAGCATCCTCTTGCTCTTCCAGATCTTGCCTTTACTTCCTTCCCTGCCTTTAGTTCTCCTAAACTGCCATTTTTTATGACATTTTGTACAATGGAAATTGTGAGCCTTTTTTTATAGCATCTTCTTTTTTTATTTTTTTATTTATTTTTGAATTTATTGTGCACTGGAATTGTTATTCCTAATGACAATTTTTGACTTGAGTAACAAGACCTAGTTAGTCAATTAAGTTGAATAAGTTCTTGAACTTTACAATGAACTTAAACTTCATTGTTTAAACTTTACATTAACATTAGCAAAAAAAAAAAGACATTTTAAAAATGGCATTGTTTGTAACAGTGGTTGACATTCTTTCATTTACTTCAAAAATCATTAAAATATGTAATTTGGCCAGGGGTGTTCAATGTTTACATACAACTGTATGTAAGAATATTATTTCGGGATTATGATCAATTTTAATTTAATAATCACAGGTGATCAGTGTCGGTTGTTAAATATGTGTAAATACTTGAAAGTGGTTCAGACAGACCCTGCAATATCACCAGTATGCTATGTACATTTTTGGGTGTATTGCTCTATGAATGTCTTGTGAAAATCTATTGAAATATCCAAAAAGTCAGCCAATTTATGACCATGAAACATTGACATAGGGTGCCATAATAAACAGAATACTGCTTGGTGACATGGTGTCCTTGTATTACATGCAGTTTCATGTCATTTATTTGCTTGTTTGTTTCTCATATTATTTTAACAATTCATATTAGCATTATGTTTAGTATTTTTAATCAAACAATTACAGCAGGCTCCCCAAGGCCTATGTTTGATTAGCCAGGATGTCTTGTGCCCGCAGTAGCAATGGTGACTCATCAATTTGTCTAAAATGGGCTGATAATGGAAGGGAGAGGTGTGGTATCACTGCTAAGAAATCATATGGATGTGTTTAAATTCATTAATTTATTCATTCATCTTCAGTAACCATTCTATCCCGGCCAGGGTCAAGGTGGATCTAGACACTATGCCAGGAACACTGAACATGAGGATAGGACACCAGTCCATTACAGGGCAACATTCACACAGCACTTATTGCTGGACTGAAATATATTGTGCAAATAATAGTGAACAAATAAAACTCAGCAAAGTAGAGCTAGTCTCAGAAGCTTATGGATGTGTGTTGTTCTCTTTTGCATCAATGCCTGTAGACCTCACTGCCGTCAACAGTCAGGGGGTCGCTGCTCTCCTGACGTTTTGATGTATGAAATAACACAGGTTTTCTATGGGGTTAATGCTCCTTTGTAAAATGTCAACAAAAAGTAAAGCTGATGTGTTTTATAAAGATTCCATGTTACTGTAGGAAAATTCTATATTTTACTTCTATCATTTATGCTGTTCCATAATACATATTGTTCTCCTAATTTTTCATATTTTGTTGGAACACAGAACAAGCTCATCAAATGAGCTTTAACACTATTGAAAACCTGTGTGATTTCATACATCTAAACATAAGGGTTTCTCTCAATCTTGCAAAAAAATGCCGACTCTAAATATAAAAAAAAGCAATCCATCACAGGTCACCTTGCACACACATTCAAACACTCATTCACCTGGTCAGTGAGAGGAATCTTCTGCTATTGGAGGAGATCCTGGAGGAAATCCATGCAACCATGGGTTACACATGCAAAACTACAAATTGGCAGTAACCTGAGCTTAGGATCAAACCTGGGACACTGGAGCTAATCACAATGCCACCATACCAATCTTTGTATTCTGACAACTTATGCTTGTTGCTACTTAAATGACAGATAAATGCAAATGACAGACAGGATGGCAATAAAGGTATAAAACTATTTTAGGGTAAACTCTAATATGTGTGACCAGCACAGTATTTCACTTCAGAGTAGTACCACTTGCTCTTGTTTTCATTTGCTCAACTAGCCAAATTTGAGGTTGCTAATGAAAGTTAATGCAAATAGTTGCCTAAGTAATAAAAACATTAGCTTGCATGGTAGGCTGGATAAATCAAGTGTGTTTGTCTTTCTTTTTTGTGTGTGTGGTTGTCATTATGCACTGAGATGTTAAAGCATTAGAAAAAGACATCAACATAGCCAGTCAACAATTGTTCTTTAATTTTTGAGAATATCTAAGCTGATATTTGTTGGCTAATTTACATGTAAAACAACCATGTCACTGGTAATTAAGGCTTAGCATAAAAAGTTCAGCAAATCTCAAATGAATACAAATGAGTGAGGTTGCCATGTTACTTTTAGTCTATCTCGTAATGGGAATTCTAAATTCTAGTTACAACTGTACTTGAATGAAGGGTAATGGTCATGGTCAGTGAGAATCCCCTAGGTATGTTCTTGTGGGTGTGCAAACACATACCAAGACTTTCCAACAAGTAATAACAAGTATTTGTAGTATAACACAGTATTTGAAGTATAACACAGTATTTGCAATCAATACAGTGCCCTTCACTAATATTGGCAGCCTTGGTAAATATAAGCAAAGAAGGCTGTGAAAAATTTTCTTTATTATTTAACCTTTGATCATTTGTTCAAAAAATAAAATTCTCTGTTCTCATGGATATCAGAAAATTGCAAACAAAACACAGGTTTATCAAAAAATATTTCTTAAAGATAAGTGTGCAACAATTATTGGCACCCTTTTAGTAAATACTTTGTGCTACCTCCCTTTAACAAGATAACAGCTCTGAGTCTTCTCCTATAATGCCTGATTTGGAGAATACATGGCAATTCCATGCATGTAATCTCCACATTTTATATTGCCATAGTCCAGCAATGGTTAATCTACCTGGACAAATAGTAGTTATTTCTCTTTTCACAGTTATCTGATCTTCCTTTTAATCAACTGATTATAATTGGTTGGTTTTGCTCAGGGAATAATTTGGAAGCAAATGTTTGATTAGCACTCTGTATATGCGGATCAGGTCTTGGCTCAGTGAAATGAATGAACTTGTGATGAAGGCACTAGGCTGTCACAGATCAGTAGCTTTGGATTAGGCTGGACCCAAAACTCATTAAACTTTAATCGAGCGTAATATTTCAGACCTCTCCTACTACATAATGGGTGAGAGCTGTAAGGCCACCACAGAATGCTCTTTTCTCCTGTTTGCTTTGCCTGGTCTGTGACTGAGCACTGTAATTTTGGCCTTTTGCTGATTTTTTCCCCCATAGAATAAAGCTCTATTAGAACTTTGGTATTTTGTTCAAGGTTGGAAAAGTGAAAATAAAGGTGTCTGTCATTTCTGATACATACACATACTGTAACTGATTAATGAAAGAGGATAATGTAGTCATTTCTACCTAGCATTGAAGTTTGATAAGTGTTTAAAATACAGTATTTCGTATCATTGGTGATGTCCTTTATAATTCATTCTAATTTGTACTAGCTAGCCAGCTGGATACTTGCTATCAAGCAAAGCTTCAATGATCTTTAACATATGCTAAACTGTTTCTAACACACAGGGGAAAATATAACAGCAAGTTAACATTTGTGATACAGTAAAACTATAGGCACCGATGCCAGTACAACTGATTGATCTTTCAGAATTTAGTGGAAAACTGGTGTGTCTATCAGGGTGTCTCAATCAGCTCCCTAGTTCAGTAGTCAGGGCACTGAATAAGTTGTCAGCCATTTTAAGGGCTGTATCAACTGCAAAATGAGAGAGAGAGAGATTTCAGAAAATGTGTTACGCCTTGCTCCCGTTTCATCATGGGAGGAGACAGACACGCTTTCTGTGTGAAGTGTTTGGGCATGGAACATGCGACAGCAACCCTCAAGGGGTCCGTCTGTCAGCATTGTGAACATTTCACGATTAGGCAGCTCCGCTCACATCTCGCTCTCTTCTCATCCGAAGGGAGTTGGGTTTCAGAGCCTCGCAGATCTGATTACTCAGCCGTCATGGGGAATGAGCAGTACGGCTATTTAGCTATGCTGAAGGTGGAGGAGATGCTTGTCAGTTACCTCTCTCCATCAATGGCAGGTAACTTTGGGAGGCCAATTTGACCTCCAAGTCACGTAAGGCCACCTCGGGGTTGGTGGGCAAAGCGTATGCAGCAGCGAGTCTTGCTTGTGGGTCACTGTATACAATGTCAGTGTTGCAGGCCTACCAAGCAGACCTACTGAGTGAGCTCAATACTGGGGAGGGAATTGGAACCGAGGCAGTGCCAGAGCTGCGCCATGCCACAGATTTACAGTGGCAAGAAAAAGTATGTGAACCTTTTGGAATTTCATGGTTTTCTGCATAAATTTGTCATAACATGTGATCAGGGGTATTGACAAATATAATGTGCCTACAATAATAACGCAAAATAAATTCTGATCTTTCATGTCTTTATTGAACACACTCATTCAACATTCAAAATGGCAGTGGAAAAAGTAAGTGAACCCTTAGAATTAATAACTGGTTGACACCACCTTGGCAGCAATAATCTCAACCAGGTGCTTCCTGTAGCTGTGGATCAGACTTGCACATCATTCAGGAGGAAATTTAGCCCATTCTTCCTGGCAGAACTGCTTTAGCTCGGTCATATTCTCGGTCATATTCTTTGGACATCTCATGTGTATGGCTCTCTTCAAGTCATTCCATAGCATCTCTATTGGGTTGAGGTCTGGGCTCTGACTTGGCCACTCCAAAAGGCAGATTTTGTTTTTCTAAAGTTATTCTGTTGTGGAATTGCTCCGGTGTTTTGGGTCATTGTCCTGTTGCATCACCCAACTTCTACACAGTTTCAGCAGATGTACAGACATTCTCACATTATCCTGAAGAACTGTCTGATATACTTGGGATTTCATCTTCACCTCAATGATTGCAAGCTTGCCAGGCCCTTATGCAGCAAAGCAGGTCCAAATCATGATATTTCCTCCACCATACTTTACGGTTGGGATGATGTTTTCATGATGAAATGCTGTGCCCTTTCTACACCAGATGTAGTGCTGTGTGGTTTTTCCAAATAGTTCAATCTTTCTATAGTAATAGTTTCATCAGTCCACAAAACATTTAGCCAATACTGCTGTGGATTTTCAATGTGCTCTTTTGCAAACTTCAGGCATGCAGCAGTGTTCTTTTTAGTAAGCAGTGGCTTCCCTGCAGGTTCAATGTTCTACATATTGTAGACTCATGAACAGAGATGTTAGATAGTTCCAATGATGCCTTCAAAGCTTTGGCTGTCATTCGGGGTGTTTCTTTATCTCATCAATGAGTCTTCGATGTGCTCTTGGTGTCATTATGACTAGGCGCCCAATTCTTGGTAGAGTAGCAACAGTCCCAAAGTGTCTCCATTTGTAAAATGTTTGCCTAACTGTAGACTGGTGAATTTCTAAAGTCTTTGAAATCACTTTGTGACCCTTGGCAGCTTTATGTAAGTCAACAATACTTGATCGTAGAAAGTCCTCTGAAAGCTCTTTTTGGCGAGGCATGGCTCACATAAGCATGTGCTTCTTGTGCAGAGCAACCTCCAAAAGCTAGAAGGGCTTTTATCAGTCAAAGTAGCTGTAATCCACACCTCCAAACTAATTTTCTTAATGAGACTCCAGGTGTATGAAAAATTTAAAAAAGCTTTTTTTAACCTCGACACAAGAGGGAACTGTTTGAATGTCACCATATGTCAAGCTCAATCAGCAGGTCTGCTTGTTAGGCTGGCAACGCTGCCATTGTCTACAGTGACCCATAAGCAAGAACCACTACTGCATAGACCTTGCCCACCAATGGCATGGTGGCCTTACATGGCTTGGATGGCAAAGCTGGCTCCCCTAAATTACCTGTCGTCGATGGAGAGAGGTAGCTCGCAAGCACCTCCTCCACATTCAGCATAGCTAAATAGCCATGCCCATATGTTATCCCATATGTGAAACATGCTGTTGGTAGTATTATGGTTTTGGCCTGTTTTTGCTGGAACAATGAATTCTGAATTATATCATTGAATGTCAGAACGTCTGTCTGTGAACTGAATCTGAGAAAGTGGGTCAGGCAGCAAGACAAGAACCCTAAGTACCCTAAGTCGTTCTACCAAAGAATGGTTAAACAAGAATAAAGTCATGTTTTGGAATGGCCAAGTCAAAGTCTTGACCTTAATTCAGTAGGAATGTGTGGAAGGACCTGAATCAACATCCCAGAGTTTAAGCTGTTCTGTACTTAGGAATGGGCTAAAATTCCTCCAAACCTATGTGTAGGACTGATCAACAGTTACCAGAAACATTTGGTTGCAGTTATTGATGCACAAGGGGGTCACACCAGACACTGAAAGCAAAGGTTCACATACTTTTGCCACTCACAGATATGTAATATTGGATAATCTTCCTCAATAAATAAATGACCAAATATAATGTGTTTGCCTCATTTGTTTAATTGGGTTCTTTTTATCTACTTTTGTGACATGTGTGAAAATCTGATGATGTTTTAGGTCACATACATGCAGAAATATAGAAAATTCTAAACAAACTTCACAAACGTTCAAGCACCACTGTAATTCCAGAGCTATTCCGCAGTCTTTGATTTCTACTGAGTTTGAGCCAGTGTGATCTAAGTAGTTCACAGTAGTTAATTTATTTCAACTCTTCAGCACCTTATACCTCATTAATTATATTTATACATCATATAATCTTTTTCACAGTCATGTGAAAAAATAAGTACAGCCCATGGAAATTGTTGGGGTTGTTTTTCCGACATATTTGGACAAGCAAACATTTGATACTCTTTGAAACAGTGCCTAATAACAAAAGTGATACATTATCGAATGACATTAAATTTACATTTTGTAGTAATTTTTGCAATGTAAATAATAATTAAAAAAAAAAAAAAAAACAGATCAGTCACATGGAAAAAGTAAGTAAACCCCTGCATTTATCACAGGTTCAAATCCATAAAATTAGAACCAGGTATTCAAGATTGAGTGCCAGTGGTCAGTGCAGTGAATTTGCTTAGGGAGTACAGATGGAACTGTTTTATACCCCTCTCATATCTTGTGTCTGGTGTTCGTTTGCTATTGAGGTGTGTGGTGTCATCATGCCAAGTTCTTAAAAGCTGTAAGGAAAATCATCTACAAGTGGCACACACTTTAAACAACTGCAAATTTGTCCAGGACTGGCTGTCCCAGCAAATTCAGCCCAAGCAGACTATCTGATGCAAAAAGAAGTCTCCAAGAACCCCAAAATTTATTCACAGTATTTGCTAGTAAGTCTTGCAACTGTTGGTTTCAAAAGGTTTCAATCAGAAAGAGATTGCACAAATATGGCCTGCTTGGGAGGTGTGCCATAAAAAGTCTTAGCTGTCTAAAAACAATATTAGAGCAAGACTATAGTTTGACAATGAGCATATAGGTAAAGATTTGGCCTTTTAGAATAATGTGCTCTGGACAGTCAAATCAAACATAAAGTTGTTTGGCCACAGTAACAGCAGGCATGTTTAGTGCAGACCAAACACAGCTTTTCAGACGAACACCTCATACCAACTGTGAAGCACAGTGGAGTGGAAATGTTATGGTTTGGGGTTGCTTTGCCAGGGACTGGACAGCTTGCATTCATTGATTCAACTATGAATTTTGATTCATAGGAAAGAGTATTTGAAGATAATGTGAAAATTTTACGTTGAACAGAAATTAAAACTTTCAACAGGATAATGATACACTAGCAAATCCACCAAAGAATGGCTCAAAAAAAGAAGAAATGGAGGGTTATGGAATGGCCTAGTCAAAGCCTGGATTTGAATCCCATTGAAATGTTGTGGGGGATTTGAAACTGGCAGTACATGCAAGAAAACTCTCAAACATCTCGCAACTGAAAGAATATTGTAGTTAAGAGTGATGTCAGAGACTGGTGGACAATAATGCAAAACAGCTTCAAGAAGTTATTTCTGCTCAAGGGGAGCAATACTAACTTCTGAGGCCAAGGGTATACTTACTTTTTATCACATCTATTGTTATTTCTATTGAATAAATTATTGAAAAACTAATTTTTCTTGTGGTTATCAAGTATATCGACTTTATTTACAGACAATGTTTCAAAGATGATCAAATGTTTGCTTGTCAAAATATATATATATTTTTGAAAAGCAAACAGTTTCCATGGGGTGTACTTATCTTTTCATATAATGAGTTAACGTTTACAACTTTTATAACTTTGTATAAATATAATAAATGAGGCATGTGCTACTGAATAGTTCAATCAAATAAACTTGATTTAGTACGGTGTGTGTGTGTGTGTATACATATCTATATGCACACACATACACACACACACATACATATATATATATATATATATATATATATATATATATATATATATATATATATATATATATATATATATATATATATATATATATATATGTCTATGTATATATATATATATATATATGTCTATGTATATATATATATATGTCTATATATATATATATATATATATATATATATATATATATATATATATATATATATATATATATATATATATGTGTGTGTGTGTGTGTGTGTGTGTGTGTGTGTATGTGTGTGTAAGAGAGAGAGAGAGAGAGAGAGTCTCTTTTTACATAACTTTTAACAGTCCCTTTTGGCATAAATAACAGCTTCAAAGCACTTTTTGTAGCCAGCTATTGGTCTTTCAATTCTTCTGTTAGGAATTTTAACCAACATTTCCTTGCAAAATGCTTCTATTCTAGTTGTGTCTTCCATGCACATGTTTGCCTACATATATTCAATTATATTTATATTTCAGATTCAGTTTTTTGACTGACTCTGTCACATTTGCTCTCAGAATTTTCTTATGTTTACTGAAATCTATTCTTCCATATACCTGTGCATTGTGTCCTGTGCCACTGGCTGTCACACAACTCCAGCATATTAGAGCCAGCCACATGCTTAATAGTTGGCAATGGTGGCAAAGTAATAAGTGAATAATGAATTCCATTATTACTTCATTAGTCCACAGCACTTGTTAATAAAATGCCTCGGGCATATCTAGATGTTTTGCATACATGAGCCATTTACATTTGGGATGAGGTCATAGGTAAGGTTTCTTTCTGATGACTCTTCCATGCAGATCATGTTTATGCCAACAACACTCCAGATTAGCACCACCACTACTGTTTTAGCTAAACCTAATTACAGGTCCTTGCTATCTTTTGGGGATTTTGCTTTGCCTTACTGCACAGCATGCAGGCATTTTTATCTCAGTGCTCTTGGTCTTCCAGATATTGCCTTGACTTCCACAGTTCCCCTTAACCACTGTTTCTGAATGACATTGCGGTAAAAGAAAATTGTAAGCTAGAAGCACTTTGATATCTTTTTATTGCCTTTCTCTGCTTTGTAAGCTTTGGTTATCTTCATCTTTAGATCCTCAGTCTGCAATTTTAGGGTGCCTCGATTGTTCATACAAGGTTTTAAGAATTTATTATGCTCTGAAATGAGCATTTCATGTCTCATGAAACTAATCAGCGAATAAAAGTCAGAAATAATTAGGTTACCATTTACTAGTTCAAAGCTCCCAAGTGAATCAAGAGATCACAAGTTTGAATCCCAACAATGCATTGCCAGGATAGGACTTAAATTGTAGGCTAACTTCAATTGTTTTTGATAAAGTACCCTGACTTTCCCTCATTGTTAGCCTTTATACGATGGGAGAGAAAAAGTTGTGCTTTTCTCTTATTTGTACTTATATGTACTGCAGCCAATATGGTGCTTACAGTTATGTACAGTTTATGTTTATTATTACTGTGTCTAGTACTAATAGTATCTTCAATATATTCTCTAGATACTGTATTTCATACATTTATTAACGTGACTAGGATTCTTTAAGCGTTCTTGAAGTGTTCATTGGATAATTAATGCTTAGTAGTTTCCAGAAAAGGGCTATATTTGTGACTTTTTCTAAAGGTTCATTGCAGGGTTATACATTGAACATTTAAGGGGTTTTTACTATAAAGATCTATACTAAGAACTATAAAAGTGTAAAAAAAAAAAATAAATCTAAAATTAGTGTATTTACCTATTAATTATTGAAAAATGTTCCACAATATGTTTTTTTGTCAAAGTTTAGCAATCGAACTTGTACGCAAATACTATATAAGTACTATATACTGTAGTACAATTAGCATACTACGATATACAGATATGCCTTAGTGTCTTAATAGTGTTTGGCCAGCACGAGATGCCAAAGGCCTGTTTCAATGCCCCTTTTCAGTTGTTCTGGATGGATTTGTCTTGAATAGTCTGTTCACATCCTGAATTGACATTCCTAGCCATCTTGAAAACCATGGTCATCATTCACTCTGTGGTCAGATAATAGAGTTTAAATAAATAAAAAATAAAAAAAATAAATAAAAATAAACCAAGAACATTCTAGATTGGCTTTTTTTATTTTTTTATTTTTTATCTATCTACTATTTTACAAAAAAACAAACAAACAAAAAAAAACTAAACCTACTTGTGGCCCACTTTTGGGAAAAAAATATTTCAATAATTAATAGATAATTACACTCAAAAAAATTTAACATTTAAGAGTTCATTATCTTTCTAGGAAAACCCTAACCCTATGGATGCATTGCTATCTATTTCATCCTGGATTTAACATTGCAGATGAAATTGCTTTAGACTAAAGCTTCTTCAAGCATGCGTCTTCAATCCTCAAGCCTCTTGTGTACACCCATGAGTGATTCAGAAAGTAAAGACTACATACTGAGCACAAACACCTGCAAGGGGGTAATATATATTTATATCATATTCTAAAGAAGCATGGATTACAATTCTGAAAGGCCATTTTTTAAAAATACATTTTTGGTAATTTGGGGACACATCTTTGGCTTAGGCCTTACTCCTCATGGACAATATTAAAACATTATTTATTTATAGCATGCATTGCATCAATAAATAAAATTTCAATAACGATCCAAATCCAAATTCATCAACATATTACACTATCTTATGAACAGAGCAGACTAAATAGATTTTTTTTTTACATATTAAGATGTTGTACTAAGTGACATTCTATTTATTATATATTTCTTAGAGCAACACTTATTAAAAATTATTTTATGCACTGTATTAAGACACCTTGGATGCGGGGAATACTGGGCTATAGTTTCTGTTTGTGTGTCTCTGTGCTATTAAATACCTATGATGATCGTATACATTTAATTACCTCTTTAAATAAGCTGATCAACTGCCATCTTTCTTATAGCTGGTACATTTATTTTCTGTCTCGTGAAAAGACTTATTTTCATAGTGTGTTGTGTGTTTTGTTTTGGCACATGCACCAGTAGAAACCATCCACGCACTGCTGTTATCAATGTGTACAATTTGTATATATACTTCTGTTTTTAATGAATAAACCAGAAGTCTCCAGAAGTGTGAACATTCATATGTGTCAGTGTGTGTGTTTATTCAGACTCTCCAGGCCTGAACTCTGCAGTAAACCACACTTTCTAGCTCATACCAGCACAGAACTAAAAGTTAAAAGAGGTAATGGTACAGTAGGCTGATAGGGCTGACGGAGGTCTGGAAGACATAATCTGAGATTTGGAGATTCCTGAGATACACGGAAATCCAACAGTAACACATACAAACACTTTTTTTTATTGTTATTACTTTTTTATGTTATTATTTTTTATTGGTTTATTCATCTCCAATAATTTCCAAATTCATAATCAATCTTTATTAAATTCACCATGAACAGGTTACATAAAAATCACTGTAGAATATACCAATAAAGTCATTTTTATCATTTATTTCTTGCAGTAGGTTTTTAAAAATTTACCAACAGCAGTCTCTTAAATTATATGTACAGTATATAAAGTAACAATCTCTCTGTACTAAACAGTACACATTCTATATTCCCAGATCTACATTATTCCCCAGCTTCTTAAGATGCTTCAAAAACACAATTTAATGTACATCAGTGCATCATTTAACTACAGTAGTGTTTCATGTATCCATTTATGCATACATTACATGCTATGATTTTTTTCTCTACACTGTCATAATTAATAATATTGTTCTAAATTGTCAAAACCATATTTGGGGACAACTTGAAAATAAAATTATAAACATATGTACATGATTTGAACAAACCTTAGATTTATTTTTACTGCTGCTATGTATATATGCATCATAAATATGTGTAATATAGACAAAACCTGTCTTTGTTCCTACCTAAAGATTTTTAGGATCAACTTCCTGCTTATACCTCCAAGGGGAAGTTACACACACAACTTTTATTTTACTTTTTTTTTTTTTCTTTTTTTTTTTTTTTTAAATCTGAGTTCTTTATTGAGGGAAATCCAGGAATGGCAGTCCTGAAATATAGCATGGATAAGGCAGACAGGATAATTATTGGTATATCCATAATCATGGATAACACAAAAAGAAAGAAAACAAAGAATGGGAAATGTGAGAAATTAAGACTCAAATCTGCATATTCAAAAGGACACTTGAGGGTGCATAAAGACAAACTAATCAAGGGATGAACAAGTGAACCATTAGGTGACAGACCAAAACATAAACACATGACAATGTGAATGTGTTTGCAAAACAAAACCAAAATACAGTGCTTATCACTCTTAAAACGATGCCATGCCCATAGAAAGGGAATTCGTGACAACAGGTTTTATAATATCAAAAATAAATATAGCAACACTGTTTAAAAATATAAAACCAGGTATATAGGTATTTCTCCATGACTATACAGTTAGAAGACTATACTTACATTCTACTGAGATGAAAATTAAACCCTGTACTCAAATTGTACACAGTGGAACACGCCTGCAGTGAAGTTTATGCAAATAAAATTTATTGATTCCATTTTAAATATGAAGTGCACAAATTTACTCAAAATAATTAGTTATATTTATATTATTAGTGAAATATTTACCCATATTTTTGTCTACAGCATGGAATCATGACAATCATGAAAATGATTACTCAACTCTGATTAATTTCTTTTTAACAGTGTATCATATTGTTTTTCATACTATAGTCCTTCCTAATTTTGAGCAAATGCACCTCAAAATGTCTTTCCATGGCCCTCACTGAGAATGGATGCTCAGCATTGGCATGTGTAGACAGGATTCATACTGTAATTTATTTCTGAGAAATGTCGCACTGTGAGAATCCAACCACTTCAATGTGTTTCATCTGTGCTAAGTAAATCATATTTTAAACTAATTCAAGACCCTGATTGGTGTCCGGCTGTCTGTGTCAGTAGATAGCATAGCACTTACTTTCCAGTTTAAGACAGTAGGTAATTTTTAAGTACATAAAAGCCACTAGGGGCCACTGTGATATCAGATAAACATTTCAGCATCAGATTTGTTGGAATAAGGACAAAATTGTACTTAAAAATAAAAATTATATATATGTATATATATATATATATATATATATATATATATATATATATATATATATATATATATATATATATATACATACATTGTACTGCATGGTATTTATTTTGTTTTCTAATGTTTGGTAGTACCGGAGAAAACCGCGAGAAAGGTTTTTTGTTATGCTGTATAAAGTTATAATAACAATAAAGTTGAGTTGAACTGAAAAAAATAACAGACATGGTTCTGTGAGAGAAATTAGTTATTTAACAGACACTGTTCTCAGTTGGAGGTTTAAACCTCAGACTTCCACATGATATGATGCAATTTCACTTCTTTCTTCAGAATCTGTGGTATACCTACCATTAATTTGCAAATTCAGTCAAAGTGCTCTTCGTCTCACATGCATTGAACCTGAGTACACTTAAAATTTGTCATTTCATCACTGCGAAAAAACGTACAAAAAAAATATTGTCCTCATTTCCTTTCCTTGCTTCCTTTCCTTGCATCTTACCTCCACCCTTGTGCGATGTGAGGGAAGGACGCAAGGATGCAAGGATGCGAGGAGAGAGGAATGGAAGCAAGTCAAATGAAATATCCTCGCTCTCTCAAACATCACTTCAAAGCGATATCAATTAATGATAACTGTGCTCAGTTGGATGATCTAACTGCCCTTCAGGGATTAGAGAATTGATATGTCCTTCAAGATGGTTGACGTCAATCAATTTCTGACTCACGGGTTGGAGGACAGAGGAGCGAGAAAATGAGGAAGCATCAATTTGAGTATTGAGAAGCATCCCCATGACTCACAGAGTACTGCACGGCCTACAAACATCACACCGTTATTCAAAAAATCTAATAAAAAATCTAGTATCTCAAAATATTAGAATAAAGAATTTATAATTCAGAAATGCCAACCTTCTGAAAAGTTCTCAGTCAGACTCTGGGACCTTGATTTCCAAATGAAATGCAAAATTTACTTTCATCTTCCCCATGATTGTGGTTAAGTCTACTGAGCCTAAAAGATTAAATTCTCAGGAACCCTTTGCAGGTGTATTGAATTAATTAGCTGATTAGAGCTCTTCTCAGGTCAACATTTCTGTATTATAAATTCCTTATTGTAATATTTTCAGATAGTGGATTTTTTTTCCATGATCTGTAAACTGTAATAATCAAGATTAAAACAAAAAAGGCTTGAAATATTTCACTTCATGTGTAATGAATCTAGAATATATGAATATATATTCTATATTCTACTTTTTCAATTAATTTACAGAAAATAATTAACTTTTCCATTATATTTATTTATTTATTTATTTATTTATTTATTATTCTTCTCACAAACATTGTGAAGTATATGCTCAGTGTCCTGTACCTGCTATCTTGTGTCTTTGGTATTGCTCCTTTTTCAGGTTTTCTGGTTTTTGCCTACAGTCTTGCCTAGTTTCTGCTGTTTGTTGATGGATTGACAGTTACCTGTTCTTAAATTACGACTTTGCCTAACCCTTTGCCTAAGATTTGTCTGCCTGCATTGTTAATAGGGCGGCTGTGGCGCAGGTGGTAGAGCGAGTTGTCCACTAATCATAGGGTTGGCAGTTCGATTCCCGGCCCGGGTGACTCCACAAGTCCGAAGTGTCCTTGGGCAAGACACTGAACCCCAAGTTGCTCCTGATGGCAGCTCTGCTACCATTGTGTGTGTGAATTGGTGAATGAGACACAGTGTAAAGCGCTTTGGATAAAAGTGCTATGTAAGTGCACATTTACCATTTACATTTTTAATAAAACTTTGGTTACCTGCATTTGCATCTGTTCCTGATGATTGGCACCTCCATGCTATTCAGAAGATATGACAGTGTATTCAAATTGATATAATGATTCAAATTATACCAACAATAGTGTGTACTGATTTTTTTCTTTTCTTTTTTCATTGAACATTTCCAGAATGGTCAGTGATTGCCTGACTCAGTAAATGTTCCTTCTGCCCATTGCTGCTAGATATTTTGAAATTTATGATGCCACCAGTTATGCTCTTTTCTATTTATAGATCTATTTAATCAAACATAATCAAGCATATGTTTAGTTAGTTAAGTGCTGATTCATTAGCCTAAATAATGGATGTCACTGAGTCTCCCAGAACAAGAAGAGATCATGCTATGTGATAATAATGAAGAACATAATGTTAAAATGTAGACTTCTTGAAATAGTTTTCATTGTTCTTTTTTTAATGAGTATATTAATTCCAATATACCTTTTAGGTTTATTCAGTGATCTTCAGTAACAGATTTATCCTGGTCAATGTTGTAAGGAATCCAGAGCCTGTCTTTGGAACACTAGGTAGGTTTGGGAATACACCCTGGATGGGACCAGTTCACATGGCACCATGCACACACATATTCACACAGCAATTCACACCTAGGGACAATTTAGCATAGCCAATCTCCCTACCAGCATGCCTTTGAGGGGTGGGAGGAAACCAGAGAACCAAGAGGAAACCCACATAAGGTGGAAGCCTTAATAAACTGCAAAGCAATTAGTCAGAATATAGTTAGTATATTTACGGTATATTATATGGTATACAATAAGTCATGCATGTTTCATCAAGGAGGTGATAAATTAGATGGTCATGCTGTTCAAACCTGGTATCTATTTAGGCCATTGTCTATACTGGTGGGTGATACGCAGAGGCTGCTATTAAGGGCTAGCAGGGTTTGGGCTTTGTCTTTTAAAGATAAAAAGACATAAATATAAAGTTTATTTTTTTCCCCACATCCAAATCAGATTATATGCTGTTAGCAATCTCACAAGATTTTGTGGAACCATTAGTCATAAGAAAAAAAGATTAGCCCTTTTGGCCATATTTTTCTTCAGCCCATGTCGCTGACACATCTGTAACCTGTCATGAGCAATGATTCAGAAGTCAAACTAAATTGAAATATAGTCACAGGCACTAGCAGATCTGTACCTTTTTAGGGGTTGCTCAAGCACCCATAAATTTCTTCTCACCACCACTAAAACATTAGTGTCATAGTCTGGGCAATATTTTTTATATGTTATTGTTTACGCTTGACATGTATTTAGAATAATATTACTGTGACTTAAACAATGTCATTATTAATTAGATTTAACTCATGGAAGAAATGTCACAATGTTTTTGCTTGCGCACCTCTCTGCTGACTGGTGAATACAGAGCACAACAGATACACACAACACACAATTAACATCTTCTTCAGACTCTGGTTTATTAAATGAACATGCTAGGAATAACTTACCTTGTGAAACATTATTTCAAAAATCAAATCCAAAGAATACCAGATATATATGGTAAATGTGCACTTATATAGCACTTTTATCCAAAGCGCTTTACACTGTGTCTCATTCACCCATTCACACACACATGGTAGCAGAGCTGCCATGCAAGGCGCTAGCTTGCCATCGAGAGCAATTCGGGGTTCAGTGTCTTGCCCAAGGACACTTTGGACTTGTGGAGTCACCCAGGCCGGGAATCAAACCGCCAACCCTACGATTAGTGGACAACCCGCTCTACCACCTGCGCCACAACCGCCCTTTATATATATACAGTGCCTTGCGAAAGTATTCGGCCCGCTTGAACTTTTCAACCTTTTGCCACATTTCAGGCTTCAAACATAAAGATATAAAATTTACATTTTTTGTCAAGAATAACCAACAAGTGGGACATAATTGTGAAGTGGAATGAAATCTATTGGATATTTTAAACTTTTTTAGCAAATAAAAAACTGAAAAGTGGTGCGTGCAAAATTATTCGGCTCCTTTACTTTCAGTGCAGCAAACTCACTCCAGAAGTTCAGTGAGGATCTCTGTGGCAAGAGTGGCAAGAAGAAAGCCATTTCTCAACGTTTGGTGTGACGTTTGGTGTGTCTCCCAGGTGGCTTGTGGCAAACTTTAGACGAGACTTTTTATGGATATCTTTGAGAAATGGCTTTCTTCTTGACACTCTTCCATAAAGGCCAGATTTGTGCAGTGTACGACTGATTGTTGTCTTATGGACAGACTCTCCCACCTCAGGTGTAGTTCTCTGCAGTTCATCCAGAGTGATCATGGGCCTCTTGGCTGCATCTCTGATCAGTCTTCTCCTTGTCTGAGCTGAAAGTTTAGAGGGACGGCCAGGTCTTGGTAGATTTGCAGTGGTCTGATACTCCTTCCATTTCAAAATGATCGCTTGCACAGTGCTCCTTGGGATGTTTAAAGTTTGGGAAATCTTTTTGTATCCAAATCCGGCTTTAAACTTCTCCACAATAGTATTACGGACCTGCCTGGTGTGTTCCTTGGTCTTCATGATGCTCTCTGCGCTTTCAACAGAACCCTGAGACTATCACAGATCAGGTTCATTTATACAGAGACTTGATTACACACAGGTGGATTCTATTTATCACCATCAGTCATTTAGGACAACATTGGATCATTCAGAGATCCTCGCTGAACTTCTGGAGTGAGTTTGCTGCACTGAAAGTAAAGGAGCCGAATAATTTTGCACGCACCACTTTTCAGATTTTTATTTGCTAAAAAAGTTTAAAATATCCAATAGATTTCATTCCACTTCACAATTGTGTCCCACTTGTTGGTGATTCTTGACAAAAAATGTAAATTTTATATCTTTATGTTTGAAGCCTGAAATGTGGCAAAAGGTTGAAAAGTTCAAGGGGGCCGAATACTTTCGCAAGGCACTGTATATATATATATATATATTTGTAACCATGTCTCTTAACAAAGGACCAAATGACTTCACATGAATGGGGATGAATTTAGGGTGTGTTCTGCTTTGTGACATATCTATTTGTGATGTATCCATATGATAAGTGACATATCCATTTGTGTATTGAGAATAAACAAATGGATATATGCAAACAAATTAACACATGTACAGTAAGAGGAGTTGCTGAGCTGTTATTGGTGTAGTAAACTGATATGTTTTCCAAATCACCTCTCCTTTTCTCTACTCATTTCACTTATGCTGGACATACGCTGTTAAAGTCTGAAGATTGCCATCATTTGTGTGCCTACCTAAAACTGAGAAACGCTATGGCAATCTTTCAAGTTTATGGCAAGTTTATGGTTTGACTTTAGTCATAGCACAGTAAAAATCTCATTTTAGACCTGAAGCTGCACACCATGGT
Organism: Ameiurus melas; assembly: GCA_012411365.1. Classification (NCBI taxonomy): domain Eukaryota; kingdom Metazoa; phylum Chordata; class Actinopteri; order Siluriformes; family Ictaluridae; genus Ameiurus; species Ameiurus melas. Next base: position 26,373,657 of record CM022753.1, read on the forward strand.
TCATACCCTTCAGCAGAGCCTGGGACTGAGCACACTCTCTATCCCTTCACAATATACCCATATATCATGTTGATCTGAAACAGGTATCACTGAAAACTGCTCTTCTGCTGGCATTCACCTCAGCAAGAAAAGTGGGAGAATTGCACACTTTAGCTATCAGTTCACTCTGCATACGTTCTAGGCAGATGATTCAAGAGCACTGTTGCTGAAACCTGATTGTCTTTCTAAGGTTATGTAACTTAATTTATGCCAGATGACAGACCTCATAGCTTTCTATGACAGTCACATCTGTCCAGTATGAGCCTTATGGTACTATCTACACCATATGGCAGTTGTCATTCATCAGACCAATTATTCATCTATTCATCTATTCATTGAACTCTGACCTTGCCGTTAGAGCCGGTAATATAGAACCCTATTTCTGGACATAACTGGTTCTATGAACATCAGATAATGTTGAACCATGCTGGTCAATGTTGTATGTTCCTCCTTAAGGGTCATCTGGTTCAAATGGCAATAGGAACTACTGCAGGATCTTCCACTGTAGTACCATTGGGCAGCAGGAAACGTTTGTTGTCACATTTACAGTAATGTGATTTTTTTTCTTTGCATATCCCAACTGGGATCAGAATGCAGGGTGAGCCATGATACAGCAACCCTGGAACAGTGGGGGATATGGATCTTGCTCAAGAACACAGCAGTGGAAGCTTGTAGGTGATGGGATTTATTATCATATGTCATTCTGATAAGTAGACCTGAACCATAACCACTGAGCCACCAGTGCCCTAAGATGTTGTTAGCAGTTAGCAGATTTACGAACACTAACAGGCTATTTGACAGCTGGGGGACATTGGAGAGAAAAGGCTCTGGCGCCTGCTGCAGTTCATAACTTTTCTATTATTACGTAGCTTTTATATTGATTGTTTAGCTTAGACAGTACAAAATATAAAGTTTAGCATTTGTCTTCATTTAGAATACCTGATTAAACTGAGCAGCTATTTTAAAGCCTTTACTGGTTACATTTTGTGTGTTAAAATGGAAAACACACATTTCCACAGGATTATGTCTCCATAGGTCCACTTTGACAATCCTGGTTAAAAGGTATATTCAATAATTTTCCAAATATTATAACTATACTATACTTATACCAAGATTTCCGAGCACATATTTTGTCTTTACCTCTGCTCTCAGCCCTGGATCTTTCTGCAGTGAATCATTTTTACATTTCATCCCAGACTAATTTTACTTTTCTGTGGTTAGTCTACAGAAGTGCTCAAAATCAGATCCATTGCATGCCTTAGACTTGATGACCTTTGCCACTGAACTTGAATATTCGAGGGCTCCTGCTGGTCCAGTTGAGCTTAATGACAATGGTCTGTGATGCTCTAGTGAGAGGGACACTCATGTAGTGTGCCATTTTTGTTTCAAAACAAACAGTCACCATTATCAGACATTAAGAAATATGGCACTATATTTGATAGGATTTAACATTTTTATAGGTCTAAACCATACAAATATTAGCAGAATGTATGCATTATATTTTTACTTAGACTTTATTAGACTCAAGCTCAATTTAGTTTGATTGCTGAACACTAACATGAAGGTTGTTTGATGAATGCAGGGCTTTGTATGAAAAAAAAATACATTACCATTACTAAAGCTTTCATTATTCTAGGTATCGATAAAGCTCAGTTTGTGAACCACAAATTGGTGGGGTGGGGGGGGGGGTGGGGGGTGGTGTGTTACTATAAGCTAATATTCATTAAATTGGTCTTACTGATAGATTGTGGGATGTTTTAAGTCAAAATAACTATATAATATGTTGAAGTAATGAGCTAATAAAATCAAATAAAATATTAACTATGAATTTTGAATTATTAAGTTAAAATAATGTTATTAAATGAAAATAATATATCTTGTAATAACTTAATAGTATTTTGAAATAATACATTCTTAATTCATAACAACAAAATATTAGGTTCAAATAATATAATCATAACAAAATATCAAATAAAAACTACAGCAATAATATGAAAAAAGGAGTTATTCATTTAAAAAAATGTATTCATTCATTCATTGAGCTTCAATAACCACCAATATCATAGTCAGGTTCACAGTGGTTCATAAGTCAATCCCGGGTGGGCAAGGTGGGCAAATTCACCCCAAATGGGAAGCCAGTCAATCACAGGGTACCCTGCAGACACATATTCACACCTATAAGCATTTTAGCATTTTCAATCTACCTATATGCATATTATTGGATAGAGTGGAGAAATCGGAGAACTCTGAGTAAACCCACACAAACATATGGAGACCTCCATGAACTGTGTAAGTCCACACACTTTTGCCTGAAACTGCCCAGGAGTTTACTGGAAATGTGGTAGGAATTAACTTAATGTTAATTGATTATTTTATAGTCCTCCTCTTGGAAGGCTCACGAGTTGAAATTCTCTTATTGCTGTTTTTAAGTGTTTTCTTTGTATCTCTATTAAAGATGTTTTGTAATATATTTTATTAATTTTACTCTACACTTAAATGAAGGTATTTTTCCACTACATTTCCTTTATGGGCTTATCTTTTTCTCCAACTGAATAACAAGTAAACTGTAGTTAAATATTAAGACTGAAATGCTGTGTTGTCAAAGTTGCAAATAAATATTAAATATCTGTATTGGAATTATTGGCTTCTGCTTTTACTTAATTGGTGTCAAGTGCCATGTAATTAAAATTGCACATTTATTATATTTAAACAATAAATGATTTAAACAGTAAAATAATTGGCTTTGACCAGTAACAATCTTGATGCAATATGTGAAAAGGATATGATGTTTTGCACTATATTATTATGTATCATAATATATGCAGTATATGAGGTAGACAGCAACACCTAGCCCTATAACATAATGTAGGAATATGATAAAGTTACAATAATTACTTTCTGTTACTTTGTGCTTATTAATAAACTAGATCCATTGAATAATGATTGTTCTTGTGACACCTTATAATTGGGGGGATTCCACAGATGGATTGGATAGAGATTGGAATCTGAGTGCACAGACCGAAGAAGACTGCAAGCTTCTACCATTCAGCCAACTGTGAATACCTGATCTCTCTCTCTCTCTCTCTCTCTCTCTCTCTCTCACACACACACACACATACACACACACACACACACACACACACACTCATCAAGATGGGCAGGTTGCTGTGCTGAAAGTTTATTTTCCAATTGAAATGCATCTTAACGCTGAATCCAAGGGGTCCATTGAACTGAAAGACAAGCAAAGAGCTAAGAGTTCAAGTTCAAGAGGTTTTATTGTTATTTCAACCATATACAGCTGGTACAGTACACAGTGAAATGAAACAACATTCCTCCAGGACCATGGTTCTACATAAAACAACACACTAAGCACATGAGATGACACAGAACTAAATAAGATGTAAGAGTCTCTTTTCTTCCACTAGGGGGCAAAATTGACCATCCATCCATCCATTTTCTGCCATGTTTATCCTTATTGGGTCACAGGGAACCTAGAGCCTATCCCGGGGGCATGGGGCACATGGCGGGGGACACCCTGGATGGGGTGCAAATCCATTACAGGGAACATTCACACACACACATTCATACACTACGGACACTTTTGGACATGCTAATCAGACTACAATGCATGTCTTTGGACTGGGGGAGGAAACCCCTGAAGCATGGGGAGAACATGCAAACTCTGCATAAACAGGGATGTGGTGGGAATCAAACCCTCAACCCTGGAGGTGTGAGGGAAATATGCTACCCACTAAGCCACTGTGCACCCCAAAATTGACCAATAAGCTTCATTTCATTAGCATGCTGAAAATTTTATGCTTTAACCATGTCTCTTAGCAAAAGATCTCAGTTAGGGGTTTCACAGTACTGAGGGTTGATACCTATGCTATGATAATATTTAATTAAGCACTGTAATTGAATTAATTATATGAATTTTGTTTCCCCTGACTTAAATACGACGGAGACTTTTGTAGATTCATAATTTATAATCACATTTTTGTTTGTTTTGTTAACATTTATAATTCCTTAAAAAAAAAAAGAAAAGAAAAGTTTTTGATGTCTTACTGGTCCTCTACACTGATTTTTTTTGGTCTGGCTCACTTGACATTAGACTAAGTGTAACGCAGTCCTGCAGTTAGACACCCCTGCTTTAAAAGGGTGATTTTATGGCTGTGTGCACAATCAATTGCCCCAATTACATTTGGAAAACCTGTGATGGCATAATTGCCATCATTATTGTTGTCTTCTCCATTGCCATTTTTGGAAATGTGATATCTGGTGGCATGACGATTATAAATGCATGCATGATGTGTCATTGTTCGGATCAGAGTTGGTTGGGAAATGTCAGACCTCTCTCCAATTTCCCACTGAAATGTGACCGGGTAGGAAGGATATGAGTATGCATGGGAATGCTAATGCTGAATTTTGTTGACCTCGCCCAGTGTGGGGCGAGTTGCTGGCAGGGATCAAATAAAATTTCACTGGGCAAATTAAATTGTCCATTTATCGCTCTAAAGCAAAGAAATTTCCTGCGCAAAGATTTGTGTGCCAAATATCAAACAAGACATTAGGCATTTGAGTTGTGACTTTATATGATTTTACTTCATTTGATTTGTGCGATCTGGAATAACCTTTTGACCACCAGAGGTAGCAATCACTGTCAGTTATGCTGACATGACTGACAGTAAATGTGATGTGAGCCCCTCATAATCAGTTTCCCATTATTATACTTCTCTACCACAAGAGTTTTTTTTTGCATACGTATGGTCAGAAGTTCTAGATGTTCTCCAATATACATATTTAGATGCACAAGAATAATTTGATAAATCACATTTTATGCATAGAAATATGAGTATGCATGATTTACAGACAAAATGTATGTACAGTTGATAAATGAGACCCCGCGTCTCAATGCCAAACAAAGAACAATGGTGTTTTTGTGGGCATATGTGACAGATTCCCCACCCTGGTTCTGGAGAACCCCCTGTCCTACACATTTGAGTATGCTCTAATACACTTGATTCAAACTGTCTGCAAATTAACAGAAATTTCTGAGAAGTGGGTGTGTTAGAGAAGGAAAAACATTCAAATTTGCAGGGCAGTCTTGTTCTCTCATGCACACACCAGGAAATATTGATATTTTAAGAAAGATGTGCTCTACTTACTGAAATCAAAGGGCTGCTACATGTTCCCTGTGCACAGTTTAACAATGGCAAGGGTGCAAGTCAAGGAGCTCAGAGCAGTCTGAAAGTCCAAGCTGCCACTGTTGGGCCCTTTAACCATCTCTGATCCAGGGGCTGACTCTGTGCTCTGACCACATCTTCCTAACAAGCTGGGATATGTAAATAAAATAATTTCACTATGCTGTAATGTATATGTTACAAAAAAAAAAAACTTCTTCTTTTTCTTCCTCTTCTTTATGGATTATATTTAGTGTATTAAAAGAGTGAAAAAAAATCTAAAGGGATCACTCTGCAGGATCTGAGTTTGATAATCTTGGTTCATACGTTAAACATAAAGGTATAGTCAGCAATTCTGAAGGAAGTTAAATAAAGATATATATTACAAAAATGATTGGCTACCAGTTTTATTCACTAATTCAAACTGTGCCTTTCTCTCATGCTAGATTTTCTTTTTCTCTGTGGAAGTGCCTTCTAAATCAGATTCACGGCATATCTTAGTCCTGTTGACCTTTGGAACTAACAATTCTAAAGTATTCTTACTCTGGGCTGCCAAGCTGGTCTCCATGGTAATGGCCAATAATACACTTTAGGGTTGGCCACACATGTACTGTAGAAGATAGCCATAGGCAAGCTAGGTTTCTCTTCTTTTATACATCCACACACACGCACGCAAGCACACCCACAGACAAACACACACACACACACACACACACACACACACACACACACACACATACACACACAAATATTAATCTTAAATAAAGACTGCCACATAGGTTTTAAACCAACCATTACCATTGCTAGAAACAGTGTGGTTATAAGATTTCTACAATTGTCATCTCCAGCATTTACAAACATCTTCTCATTAATTGCACTTGGAAATTGATGACATACCATCACATTTGTATTATCCAGAGTGATCTTTTTAGACATAATAATAATAATAATAATAATAATAATAATAATAATAATAATAATAATAATAATAATAATAATAATAATAATAATAGAAAATAATTTGAGTTAAAATGTATTTGGCTGCTTTCCATAACATATGACACTGATTCATGGCTTCCTTAGAATAACCTAGCCTGCTATTAAAATGCTGGTACTTCTCAGATTGCAAGTGATAATCGACTTCCTAAATCCCCACTGTACTTATCTAGAATGTCTAGACACATTTTGTATCTAGCCTCAAAATTGTTGCTTGTTGGTGCTGACTAGTTCTGGTATTTTTCATCTTCTAACCATTTTTCATTGAACTTGTGCTTCTCTATTTTCATATATGACAAAGCAGTAGGTACATAACTACCCAGAGACGCTAATAGAAATGTATAAGTAGAGAAAATGTGACACGTGAATGAAAGTGAAGGAGGGTTGGGGAGTGTCTATAAAAATGACTAACAAGGCCCATTTATAAATAAGCGGACAAGCACGCCGGACCACAGTTTTCCAAATGGGTTTAATAAACCACATAATACACTTTTACTGATGCCATTGAGCATATTGTTTGTATACACTCTCTTTTCACTCGCATGGTTTCTCAGTAACATGAGAAGCTGTGTGTGTGTGTGTGTTTTTTTGTGTCTCATTAACAGGAGACTTGTGAGGGAATGACATATATATATATATATATATATATATATATATATATATATATATATATATATATATATATATATATATATATATATATATATATATATATATATATATATATAAAACCTACTGACATTTACACTCATGACTTTCTATTGATGTTTAATTATATTCTCCTTACAGAAAACTTATACACTCTTAATTATGCATCAATATTAACTAATAATTTATGTTACAATTGCAGCTTTTATAAGTCTTGTGCTGTTATAGCAAATTAACCAGCACCTTCTGAATTGATAAATTAACTGTGCTATGGTGTATATAATTTTATATCACAGCGCTAGTAATAATATATGACTGGCCACTGAATTATTAGAAAAAAAATGCGCACCCTAGGTGGCAGTGCGGCCATAATGTGTTCAGGGGTGATGTCACAGTGCACATCCCAATGTAAAACACCTTCTCACATCTTCCCACATCCCTTTTAATAATCCTTTATGGTGTCATTTTTGTATAAATGATCGAAAATAAGCCCAAAATGTTTTTGAGACTTTTCGGAACTTGGTAGTACTGAAATGCTTCAGTCATTTTCCTAAAATTTAATTAGTTTAAGAAACTGACAATTGTTTATTTTATACTATTGAAGTCTATTTAATTTCTGACCATATAAAATTAAACTGATAATTATGATAAATTTGCAAAATTTATATGTTGTTCTATTCTGATTTTCAGGAGAATCTTGATGTTGCTGTCAGTGTTACTGCTTACTGTTGTTTACTGCTAACTCAGAGGCCTGATGTCATTTACACTGCCCAATCCCAGGACTGGTCCAGTGTGTGAACGTTACTTAATAATATGTAATAATGACCAGTTTCAACATTTTTTGCTTTTTTTTTTTTTTAAAGAAAGAAGCCACCATAGTCTGTGTCTGTGTTTGTGTTGATTAAAGAGAAATCCTCTCTTAACGGCCTTTAAACATATTTATCTTTTGCTAGTCAAGCTAACTGAGTCGATTACACAATGCAAACTCATAACTGGTGGAAGACATGGTGGAACCTTATATTATTGACAAAGAAGATCTTTCCCATAGTGACTAAGCATCTGCCTCCTAATGAAGCTGCGATAATGAAGCTGCACAGCTCCATCGTAGTACAAGCTCACACATCCTGCAGATTCAAAAATGTGATGGTGACGGCCATATCTCTGATAGAAATTCCAATGGTTGGTCGTCTATCTATCTAATGGAGGAAAAACAGCTAAATCCCTCTCATTCCCAGGTGCAAATTAACCCATCAACATTAGCAAATGTAACCTTAACCACTCTAATAGCTTATTACTTGCCAAATAATGAATCTTATACAATTTGTTGGGATATTGTGCAGAATAACGTGTCCATGTATCATACATCAGCATAATCAAAGAAGGTTTTAGCACACAAATGTTCAAAATGACAAATTCCTTTCTCTGAAAAGTATCAGACTGTACTTTTTTAATTCAAGGAGATGTGATGCAGACATTGCTTTTATAAGACACCACAGGCAGGGTATATGGCACACTCATTTCAATGTTAAACAGCACATTAGCCTACTGCTACTGTATATATTAAAATCTACTACATGCTTACATGACATAAATACTAAAATAGCCCACCAAAATTAATAAATAAATCAGAATACATCTTTAATTCATGTAACAAACAGTACTACTCTGTGGTGGGCCAAACCTCGCTATCTTTTTTTGTGTTCTATCAATCCCTTACTCCGAACTAAGGAAACCTGGCTCATACAGTCTGATGTAGTATGGACTCTAAAGGTATTTAATTGCTATTAATATGGAAAGTATTTAATTGTTATTAATATGGAAAGACAATCACACACACACTCACACAGTACAGACCATTTGGAAATGCCAGTCAGTTGAATGACTGGGGAGGAAACAAGAGTATGCGGAGGGAACCACTGAAGTATGAGGAGAACATGCAAACACTGCACAAGCCGGGCAGAGGTGGGAATTGTATTTCCTCCTCTCACTGAAATTAAGCAGTAATGTACTACGGGCCTTTTCTGTATTATTTTTTCCAATTTATGTGAGCTAAATGAAATGAGGCTGTGGACCAGATCTTTGACATGTGTAGAATGAGGTAGCAGACCTTATAGAATATACTGTTTTGAAGGCAATGGCCTGTGTACTTGATATGGTAAATGGAAGAGAAAAATACTTCCTTGGCCTAGTGATGGCAACCCTTGGAAAATAAACTCCAAGAAGGGAGGAGAAATATATTTTCCATATATATCATTAACAGCATTGGTGAAAGAGAAGGAGCAGAGGATAATCAAAATACAAGATTTTTTCCAAGGAGTCAAGGTTTTGTTTTGGCAGTATCTTAACAAAAAATAACTTCACATTAATGAATTTCCAGCAGTGAAAAGGTTGTATAATTGGAAAGGCGGTTTACCTATAAAAAGTTACTTTTAACCTTAACCTAACACCCCCCACCCCCCTTTGGATTATCAACATCTGACTTGGATGTTTATTAGAACTAGTTAATGTAGGTTATGATTCTTTATGGCAACTTTTACAATGATTCTCTGTACAGCTTTTTAAAAGTTCAATTGGTTAGATAGAGTGTGAAATTTATTTCTTTGTAGTTCTTGGACTTGGAGTTCATTACTGTATGTCTCTGCTCTGTGACCTACTGTATTTGTACTTCACATTACCAGGTACAAGTCTAACTACAGAAAAGTGTGAAGCCACTAACTTAATTCAGCACAGTCACCTTGGCTGTGGTTAGCACTTGGAAACTGAAGCAGAGCTTAGAGTTCTTGGAATGAGTTTCGCTATCAGCCTTCAACAGAGATTGATATGAGTCAATGATCCAAGTGAACCTATCACTAATCATAAAACATGTTCTTGGGAACTCCATAGCTAGCTTTCATGGAAGCAGGTTTTTGGCAACTATCAGTTACCATATTAGCAAGAAGGTGCTTCAGTGTACAGAACAGAAAAGTATAAAAATTCTACACTTCCCAAGAAGTGGGTCCTCATAGTTCTTATTTGGAAAGAGAAAGGGGAGCCTGAGGTGCAATGTTGTATCAAAATAATGACATTGTGACTTCCAGGCTTATGGTACCAATTTACTAAACCTTGATGCATTGCTGGCGAGTTGAAACAACAAACTGACAAATTTAGACTAGAAATGATCACTTGTTTAGACAATGCTCATTCTCTATGATTGTACATTACAGCTTAAGTCTGTAGCTTATACAAAAGGCAGTTTAGTCATCCCTGTAAGTCAACATTTCCTCACTGTATACAAATAAGAATTGGCAGTGTCTTTAAGACTAAACATTTTGCAGACTTTGGATGTTCTGGAAACTTCTAGACATGATTAACTTATGAATAAGTGTTGATTGGCTAGCCACAGTTTTGGCAAGGAACAAACAAGTCACTCTTGCAGTGATTTTCAGCACTTTCACAGTGGGGACCTACTATTCATTCCTTATTCCCTAACTTCATATCATATTACATGCTGCAGCTGACAGGGTAGTACCTATTAGTACACAGAGAGACTGATTGCTGTAAAAGTTTAAAATGAGGAAGAGGTAGATCAGCTGGGGCATTCATAGTGCATGCTGAAGGAAAATTTTATGCATAGCCAAATACAACATCTGTCTTTAGTTAATTCTTTTACTATTGACTCAATGATGGAAATTTGCAGGTTGTATGTTCTTGTCACATACACAACTCAAAGTCATTCATGAAATATCAAATTTGGTTGCTTGTGTGCATCCTAATGACTATATTGACTATATGACTATACTTGCCTTGCCTTCTTTAATAAGTGTGCATCTTATTCATTTACCTAAAGGATTCTGAAAACAGTTGGTCTGTGTGTCTAACATGCTTGAGTGATGCTGCTTTATGCTCTGATGGAAATGAATTTGAATGACTCTATGTATGTAACGGATGATTTACCAAAGAAATTCTACTGAAGGTAAGCACTTCCTGGAAAAGAGAAACAATGCAGTTTTGATAAAAGCTCATTTTCATAATTACACTGAATAAAGTTTACATATGTACTTTATGGCTGAGGGGTCTCAGTGAACTATACTGCACTGTATTCCATCAGGACACTTGCTAGTTAATTCCTGAGTAATCAGTTTACTTGCCAGTGTTTACAATGGATAAAAGTACTTTTTCATCCTTTCTACAAAGCTTTATGATAATGTCTGTTGTTAAAGGTGAAATACAAATAAAATTGAACTGAACCAAATTGAATCTAATGTTTCTCTCATTGTTCCCATATTTTAGCTACACATTAAGCACATTTTAAGGTAATTTCATGAACCTTAAGATCATTAAATGCCAATCACCAGATCGCAACATCATCACAGTAAAATCCACTGTGAAGAAATCACACCTATTCAGTATTTGTTCATGTCCAATTGCACACAAATTAACACTGAAAGAGTAAATTCAACACTTTGTGTTAATTCAACACTTAGGATTTAGTTGTGATTGCACATTCAGTGAAAGTTCTAGAAATGGATATTCAGGTAATTGATTATTCAAAGAACAAATGTTCTTGAAAACTAGCCAGATATACCATTAGATTCAGTTCTTCTACAGTGCTCCAACCTTTCTAAGGCATTCTACTAAAATTGTTGTTAGGAAATTAATTCTTTTTTTTTTTTTTACAAGAATTGGCTCTCTTTGATATACTACATCTCCAACAGTGCTAAGAAAGTGTTTGTAGTGGGAAAGTCTTGGGGTTTATTCATAAAGGTCTTCAGAGAAGTACATCAAGGCAGTGCTGTAAAGATTATTTCCAGGAAACAGGGAGCATGCATGGTTAGGTGTGGGTTTACTGTGGGGTTTCACCCTCAACACCTACACAGTAAAATCAGCACTATAAACAAACTCTAACAACTTTAAACCACCATACGGTAGATTTTTCTTAAATTACACACCTGGGCAAAAAATAAAATAAAATGGGCAATATAAAAATATTAAGCTTTTAATGGTCTTAACAACAAAATATTGGTTATATTAACAATAATTAAACAAATGCACTCCTGAGACCTCCTGTGTTACGATTTGCTCATCATTCAGATCATTTAGACGAGCCTTAACATTTTTTGGGGTTAGCAGTGGGTTTTGCCTCGCCACTCTTACATAAATGCCATTTTTGCGTGTTTTTCTGATAGTGGAGTCATGAACACTGACCTTTATTGAGGCAAGAATGGCCTGTAGTTCCTTTGATGTTGTCCTTGGTTCTTTCATAACATCCTCGATTAGTAGTTGTGCTCTTGGATGAATTTTGGAAGTTGTCCAGAGCACATTATTCCAAAGGCCTGATTTTTACCTATATGCCCATTGGCAAACTGTAGTTTTCCTGGCACGCATCCTATGCAGATCAAATTTGTGCAATCTCTATACACGGTGTCCCTCGCCCTGGGATAGGCTCCAGGTTCCCCGCAACCCAGTAAAGATAAGTGGTACAGAAAATGGATAGATATATATTTGACCAACAGCGCAGTACATATCCATCTATCTATCCATCTATATATATATATATATATATATATATATATATATATATATATATATATATATAGATAGATAGATAGATAGATAGATAGATAGATAGATAGATAGATAGATAGATAGATAGATAGATAGATAGATAGATAGATAGATAGATAGATAGATAGATACACACACACACACACACACATTATATATATATATACATATATGTGTGTGTGTGTGTGTGTGTGTGTGTGTCTGTGTCTGTGTATTGTACTGTACACTGTTTTTCCCCCTATTACTTTGTGTGTGAGGGGAGGGTGTGTGTGTGTTTGTTAAGAGGTCTGTGAGTGGGCGGCTTTAGTTTTATCTGATACAAAGCTCTCAGGACTTTCCAGTAGACCTCTACATGTTAGCCATTGCTGCGGTGTCATTGTGTTAGTGTTAGCCACCCACTGATAGCAGACAGAACAAGTGGGCAGATGCATACACATACTGATTATCACAGTTACCTGATCACTACCAAAGCTAACCCGAATCTCGTCACACCAGCCACCTTTATGTCACCTCTGAGTCACCATGTCTCTATCACCAGAAATACCACACAACTCTATACAGATACGTACTGCTTACTCAAATCTACTACCAGAGGAAGCCAGGCATGCTTTGCTGTAGGTGTCTTGGCACACTACAGTAATTACACAAGAGTCTCCCTGTATGTCACTTCCTGTTAAAAGCAGATGAGTGCACAGAAAGGGTTTCCTCATTCTAAGCAAGAGAACCAAGTATTGCTTTTCTTTCTGATCTTTAAATGGGTGTCTTCTAAATGACTTCATACTGTGTGAGGAACATCTGCAGTTTCAAATAATTGCTCAAGGATGTTACTCATTCTGATATGAATGGCTTTACTGTACTGTACTTTGGTTTAATAACCACTACGGTTTTACTCTGATAGTTAATATGGTAAGAAGTTTGATAAATGTACTAATACTGCCTTAGTTTTACATTGATGCTTTATGGTAGATAAATTATGATACTGTCATAGTTTAGCAATGGTGTTCCTGACTGTGACGTGTAATATTGTAATTCATGCTAAATGTTATGACACTAATCTTGGTTGCTATGGACTTGTTTTGTATCAGACTGATATTTGAGAGGGAAAGTATAGCTTTTGTTCTAACCTACCATGATCCAGGCTTGCTCTATATAAAAAAAAATAAAGAAAAAAGAAACATATTTTAGATTGAATGATATACAATCTCTGGAACAGTGTTCAGTGAGGAGGGAGGAAGTGGATCAGTAGAACAAAAGTATGATCAGACTAGCCTTCCAGATTGGCTAAGCACTGACTGCATGTATCATCTCAAGAATTTCCTGATCCTAACAATGAGTCACTTTTCTTGGATCTGAGATACATTTTCTAAAAAACATGTGTTGCAAGAGAATCCCTTCACTCCTAGATTCAACAAAGGACCCTGTTGTTCTGCTACTTAGCAGATGTATATTTTAAACCTCTGATCTATATGAAAAAAACTATATATATATATATATATATATATATATATATATATATATATATATATATATATATATATATATATATATATATATATATATATATATATATATATATATATATATATATATATATATATATATATATATATATATACAGTTTGTACTGTATTGTATAACATCAAAGTGAAGATATGATATGACCCACTTTTACGGGGAAAAAATGTTTAACTGTAGATATTCAGTGTCTTGGTGCAATTTCTGGCTTATCTTCTGGTTATTTAAAATAAATAAATACAAATATAAAATGAAGAAATAAAAATAACCTGCTAAACATCAAATCATGCATATTGAGGACAATTACATGGAAAAGTAGCAGCCCAGAAGCCATGCTCTGGAAATGCGAATGACATCTGCTATACCTCAGAACTGTCTGCTCTGTGTATCTTCTTCTCCCTTCTTGCTAACCAGCCGTTGGTCATCAGCCAATCTACAGTACCTTAATTTCCTTTTCAGGCTGTATGCAGGAAAATGATCTAATGCAGGTACACCTGGCTGTGAGATAGCAGAGCAATGTTTTGCATGTCACAGCTGTTGTTAAAACACAGCTGTGGTTCCAGGAAAGAAATGTGAATAGATAAGCAGGAAACTGCTGCACACAGGGGCTCATGACAACATTATAACTCTGAATCTCCGTGCCAGACTGTGACTGTAAACATGAGGGTTATAGTAATGTACGTTGTACAGTATGAGTTTATGGTCAATTTGTGAGTCAGAGAGGATCTGGAAAGAGAGGGAGGTGAAGACCACTTAAGACTCATTGCTGATCGTTCAGATTTTCCATGGACCTAAATCTTGACTCTAGCTTTTACTGGTAGTGTGAACACAGAACATTAAAAAGTAGAAACTTCAAATAAATTCTAATCAATATCTGTTCAGAGAAACCAAATTAAGATCATAGCCTCATTTCCAATGAGGCTCTTCTATGAAATGTTTGTGTGTATTTGTAGGCATTTGTGAGGACAAAAAAGTGTTTTTGTAGGTAAAAAATAAATAAATAAATAATACAGATCTAATTTGAAAACCTACAAGATCCAGTTTAGTGTATGGTTTCTGGGGTTAAGATTGTGGTTAAGATTTAGTGTAGGAATAGCAAGAAATTAGCTACAGTAATACAAAAGTAGGTGAAAGAGAACTACATGATGGGAACTACAGCATATTTACAATCCAAACACACCCTTACAAACTGTAGCACATTGCAAATCCAACCTAAAGTATTTCCAGTTCAATAATGTTTCCTGTTAAAAATACATATTGCTAAATACTGTAAGATCACAGTTTTAGAAATTGTGTCATTCTTTAATGTATAACAGGAAGCTTCATGCACATGTGCCTGATGTGTTCTAGGAAAGGAGAAGTCTGACCAGCTGGCATACTATGAGATATAACATTCAGAGACCAAAGCCTTGCTGTTTCTCTTTTTAAAATAGATACCAAAAATAGAAATGTCTTCTGTTGCATAGCATTCTTCCTATTGCTAATGTTAAAGCTGCCTTTACTGCTGGGGAATGGGGGTAAATATAGGAATAATGCACTCCAGACTATGCAGTTACACAAAAATAATGCACCTTGGGGTGTTTTTTTTTGTGCATGATGTGGGATGGCATGAATTAGAGTGCCACTATCATGGCCCAAAGTGCATTATTGACACATAACCACACAGTCTGGAGTGTGTTATTCCACTTACAGTATACCTCAACAAATTGCCAACAATTACAATTCTTAATTTATTAATGCATACCAAATCTTGGATTTTGACTGTTTTTAGCTTTAATGTTGTGGAATATCCAAGAGACAAGTTGGTTCCTGTTCTAACTTACGTTATAGCCACGATAAACAGTCATAGTGAGGAACCAGCATCTCCCTCTCTCTCTCTCTCTCTCTCTCTCTCTCTCCAAAAAAATGCATTTGTCATTTTACAGAGAAACCGGTAATCTTTATGTCATGTTAGATGCCGTTTGCAACTCATTACAAAATACTACAAAACTCCATTGTCTTGCCAGTCAGGGTTTTTTTGGTCTGCTTTTGACCCTATGATTCAATCCAAACCCTGAAATACTATGAAGACATGATTGGGAGTTAGGTGAAGATGAGTACAATTTCTTGGTTCAAGTGAAAATGTTGTTTATCATTGCAGTTAAGTGTTGAATGCTGTACCAATCTATAGTAAGACTAGTTTTCTGGGCACATTTATCACTCTAGCCAATGCTATATCTAGCCTTGACTAGTCACATTCAGTTTCTGGCAAGTGAAACATTTAGCATGGTGTTTTCCAGTGTGTCGTAGTTTCCTTCCAGAATTTCTGTAGTCTCTCTAGATTTTTTTTTCCACTTAAGTACTGTACATAGAAGTATGTCCAAGTTTACTACTAGTGGAGAGTTTAAACAGAGTTAGTGTTGGCCCTGAGCTCATGTAACTGTCTGTGTGGATGTGGATTGGCTTCACTAAATGATGCCTAGTTGTGAATGAATGTGTGAATGTGTGTGGCCATGGTTCCTTGGAGTAGACTCCTGATCCAGCTGACACTGACTATGATACAGTACTTAAATGAATGAATTAAACAGCTTAGAATCCCCCTGTATTCAAACTCATAGTCCTTGATTTTTCTGTGTGGTGGGTGACAATATGTTGTCCACATTTATCAAGTATGTGGAAGTATAAATATATCAAATGGATATATCAAGTGCATAAGTGCTAAACATTAGTAAATAATAGGATCATTTTAGTGAAATACCATTTTAAGACAAATTGACATTGTCTGTGTTGTGTTGTGTGTGTGTGTGTGTGTGTGTGTTGTTATTATTATTTATTTATTTATTTATTTTTTAATTGTTTATTTATTTATTTTAAGCAACTCAGTGTATGGACTGTTTTTCTTCATTTTTCTTTCTTTCTTTTATTTAGGAACATATTTAAATAGTTTCAGGATGGTAGACTATGTTGTCCTGAAACAGTGGCGGTGCCATAATGTGGACGTTCATTCAATTAATCAGCACCTTTTGGTAGGAGAGGTTAGCTGTCCAAATTGTAGTATGATATAGAAACAATGCGCAACTAAGTTTAGAACAATATCGGATGCCATTCCATAAACATACTGAATAAATAAACATATAAACAAGTAAAAAAAAAAAAAAACAGATAGATACACTGATGGATGGTAGTATAAGCTAGAAAAAGCAACCAATCTTTTCGAACAATGTAGTCAACCACTCTGAAACCAAAACTATTTTTTTTAAATAATTAAAAATAAATAAATAAATAAATAAATAAACTTGTAGAAACCCAGTGCACAATATTGTACTTTTTGAGCCACTTTTTGTGACTTGTGACCAAAAACAAACAAACAAACAAACATTCGCACACTGTACTTTGACATTTTAATTCACATAATATATATATTTTTTGTTGGACGTAATTATCATTCAGAGATATAACAGAGCTCTTTTAGGGCATGTTAGCAGTTGTCACGGCCTGACTGAACTGAAATGAACTTGGATATGTGCATTAGTGTGAGGTCATGTATCTCTTCCATCGGTGTTGTCCATAGCGACAGCTGTGTTACAGTACTGTGTGTGCTGAAAAAGGTTTTCCAAGCAGCACTGGTGGTTTCCATGAATGCACCACAGTCTGCACTGACGTAAGGGCTCTCCCGTGGTTGCTATGGAAGTGGAGTATTTATTTCCCTGCCTTTTCTTGGAGAGCCTCCAGCTTTCATTCCTTGTGTTTTGTTTTGTTTTAGTTCATGTGAACATGCTTGATTCAGTTCTGATGCATTTTGAGAGGTATGCTTTTAGTTTATTCTTTGTGTTCTGAACATGCAGAAAACAAAAGGATTTAGTAAGAAATTTAATGACACTGATTAACAAATGTCTGCCATGTTTTCATTGTATTTTTTAACATACAGTCAGGTCCATAAATATTTGGACATTAACAAAGTTATTGTTGTTTTAGCTGTACACTGTAGTTAGAATTATATATATATATATATATATATATATATATATATATATATATATATATATATATATATATATATATAATACACACATACACACAGTAGGTGGCCAAAAGTATGTGGACACTTGACCACTACACCTATTTGGGGTAATTCCCCAAACCCCAAAATGTTGCTACAAAGTTGGAAAAAAACAAATATATAGAATGTCTTTTATGCTGTAGCATTACAACGTCCCTTCACTGGAACTAAGGGGACATGGGGATTTGTGCTTATTCAGCCATAAGAGCATTAGCAAGATCAGGCACTGATATCAAGTGAGACAATGAACGGCATCGTTTTTAATCTTTATAATTGCTTATCATTTATCAACTGCTTTATCCAGGTGAGGGGGATAGTGGATCCAGAGCCTACCCTAGGAACACAGAGAACCCAGAGGAAACCCACATGGAAATGCGCAGAAATTCCACACAGAGAGTAACCTGAGTATAAGCTGAAACTGGCAATGCCACCAGCTGCACCACCGTGCCATGACACTAAGTTGACCACCTAATTAAACTAGAAATTTTAACTTTGACTACAACAAATTGGTTTTCCCATTCAGGGTGTTCCAGCCCCACACCCAGTGTTCCCGGGATAGTCTCCAGCTCCATCAAGACCCTGACCAGGGTAAAGTGTTCATTGAAGATGAATGAAAGTTGATGAACCCTGCAGATAATACATTATCGTAGATCAGTGGAGATTTTTTAGGTAAAGCTCTAAGGATGTGTTTGCTCAATGTGTATGTGTCAGTCCAGTGACAATGTAATGTATGTTGTGTGTATGAGAGACCAGGAACATCTTTATCTAACTCTCAAACTGTTCCAGGTGGTGTGTTTGCACTAAATTCTCGAATCAGCTACTTTACTTCCTTTGATCTTTCAGATCTTTTTTTTTTTTTTTTACCTTTTTTTTTTACTAATTTGCTCCAAGACCATTTACAGTAAATGCCTGTAGTATGACCGAAAATGAAAGTATTAGGTGCTATTGTTAAATGTGCTGTCTCAGTTCCACTTGTATTATGTGCGTGTGTGTGTGTGTGTGTGTGTGTGTGTGTGCGTGTGTTTATCTGTGTACATGTCTGTATCTGATTAGCAGTACGAGGGAAGAAAAAGATTGTTGGATATGGTCCAGGATGTTTGGGGCGGGAACTGTTCCATTTGATTATATCAAGGTACACACTGTTCCGGGAGAAAAAAAATGTGTGTGAACAGTAAAGAGGGCTGGATTTTAACCACTATGCTATGTAAGAGTATCACAAATGTTCCTGTTCATTTGTACTTGAAGGAACTACAGTATCTTCTGAATTTCTGTGGAAATGTATTAAACTTTTGACCAGGAACCAAGTGTCCTCTTTATCATGTCATCATCTATTGTGTACTTATCTGAGTGACTAAAGCATTTCCCAATTTCCTGTAATTTCCTTTCCTTCAGCCTGTCATGAGGAGGGTTCTTGCTCAGGATTTGTGGTGCATATTATTATTATACACACACACACACACACACACACACACACACACACACACACACACACACACACACACACACACACACACACACACACACACACACTGAAGCCTATTTTCCAGGAAAAAATGTATAAATGGAAAAGTGATTAGCTTAATCAGTGTTTTACAGATCTGGTGCAATGAAAATCCCAATATAACCATTCCACTTTGTACACGTTGAAAAAACATTATCGGCACTGGTACTGTACTTATAGTCAATTCCAAATTTATTTGCACCCTACCTGAAAATGGGCAAAACATTTTAAAATACTCATCATACCTTTTATTTGTAATCCCTAGTGTAAAACACTGTATCTGGGTTACTGATCAGAAGGTCGGGGGTTCAAGACATGCCAAGCTGCCACTGTTGGCCCTTGAGCAAATCTCTTAACCCTTTCTGATCCAGGGGTGCTGCACCCTGTGCTCTGACCCCAGCTTCCTCATATGCTCGGGTATGCAAAGAAAAGAATTTCACTGTGCTGTAAGGTATATGTGATTAATAAAGACTCATTATCATTATTCACAAATAATGACATGAATCAATTATTTGAGTAAACACTTTGAATTATTGTGTCTGATTGGTTTCACTGTCATTTTAAGGCCGGGTCGAAATAATTATGAGGTTGACTGTAAAAGAATGTCAGATTATAAGGTATACCTAGTGTATAGGGATTTACTGTAACCCACCAAATTCTGTATACAAATTGCTATACACCATCAACCCGGTCCACCAATTAAATGAAACCACCACTGACCAGATATTATTTTGTTTGGGGAACACCATGACACTGAGCAATGCTGCTGACATGGTAGTTGAAGAGTCTCACCCATGCTTCATAATTATCTCACCTGGATTGACAAGGACTGTCATGTGCTCATCCCAGGACTTTTTTTTTTTTTGCATTATGCTCATAGTGAACATTCTTTTAAAACACTTAGTGCTGTTTTATTTTACAGTGTACTCTTGTGTAAGGGTAAAGATTTATAATCCCGGGTTCATCCCTCTGAGTCTGATTTCTTCCTCATGTCATTTCATTTAGATTTTTCTCACAACTGTCACCTCTGGTTTTCTCGGCAGAGATCTGAATTTCTGTAAAGCTGCTTTGTGACTAAATGTACTGTTAAAATACAATGGGCTCTTGAGTGATGCAAATTTTTATTGGGAGTTTGCAAATTTGAATCCCGCATTGCCACAACAATCTATGCCTGTGAGCCAAGAGAGCTCATTTATGTGGAAGAGGGCAAATAGTGCTTTCCTTCAACTCTGTTACACTGCCCTGTGACGCTGCAGGAGCAACAGTTTGAAAGATGTCGTTGGCTGACTTCACATGTCTTGAAGGAGGCATGCGTTCTCCTTCACTGGCCTCGGTTGGCAGCAGTCGAACATACAAGGTAAAAAAGGTGGACAACTCACCTCCACTGTATTCCATTGTAGAAAAGTGAAGCCGCCAATGTCCCAATATGGAGCAGACATCTTGGAGCCCGAGTCTGCGTAGTAGTGAGAATGAAGTGGCGCCACGTTATCAAGGTCCCGTCCACACTCCTGCAGAATCAATCACAATCACACGACCCTGAACTTTTTCAACTCATTATGTCAGTTTGAAATAAACGGTTATGGAAATGTAGAAATTAAGTTAAAGCTCCAATCTTCTTGTGAGGATCCTGACAAAAGTCCGTTGGTGCCTCAGTGACTACTTCGCTCAGAGAAGCTGTCACCCCCGTTTTTATAGTATCGAATAACTAGCTAAAATCAAACTTATTTGAAAAACCAACACTTCAACTTACATCTGCGTGATAAAAACTAAAATGACAGAAATCATCTTTGGAAAAAATGTATTTGAAGTGTAATTTGATTGTTTGTCTCACAACCCATTGGATTACATGGAGAGGGCGGGGTTTATGACCTATACTGCATCCAGCCACCTGGGAGGTGATCGAAACGTTATGGCTTCACTTTTCAGGACTTAGGCACACCGACAGTTGAATGATACAGGAGAAATAAAACTGAAAATGAGTTGAACTGAATAGCCAGTGAGTGTGACTGGAAGGAAGATCTAATAAAGAAAAAAATAACAAGAAAATAGTCGTACAAAAAAGTATGTATTTAAAAAGACTTTTATAATAGACTTAGTTTGAGCTTTTATAATAGACTTAGTTTGCATTTAATATTTTAAGTTATTTTTTTCAATGCAATACCATGCGACAGGTCCTTCAACCAGCGATCAGTGGATGGCCATACTGTGTTCTTCAAATAAACTGCTACCAAATGTCTTGCAAGAACTAAACAAATGTTTATATTTAAATTAGATAATATACTGTACAAGTTGAAAGACATTGTGTATATTTCTTTCCATATGAGAAAGAACATTTTCCCATACAGTTGGTAAACCCTTTCTTTGAAATCACTATTAATGCAATACATGTCATGCAATAAGAGTTTGCATATTCCTGTGGTTTTTGTTTTGAATTTCCTCAATCATGCCCACGGTATGCCCACTTCACTTCAAAAACGTATTTACTCAATTGAACTCCACCACTGCTTCTTTGATCAATTAGTATGCTGTAGTTACCAGGGAGTTCCTGCAAAAGCATTTGCTGGCCACATGTGTCTTTCCAGAAATACACTGGAAATCCCTATGCCTCCTTATGCAATGAGACAAGTGGTGAATCTGAAAGTACAAGCCAACGCCCTGTACTGTCGTACTGGTGTTCCCAGTGTTCACACATGAATCATATCTGTCTATTTCTTTTGAACAGCACACTTCATTTGAAAGAGAGAACATCCATTTTACATGTACCATCTATTTCATAAGTCTTTTTTATAATAGTGCCGCAGAACATTCCATGGAATTATAACTCACTTTACTGAACACTGTATGCAATGAGTGTTAGTAGTGCAGGGATACTGAAATGAAATGGGCTTTTTAGTCTCTGCTAAAATTATACAAATACCACCTTTGTAGTGTGTATATCGGTCAGAGCTTATTTTTTTTTTTTATTTTTTTTAGAGCTGTATGTAAAGTATCGTCTTAGTGATCCTGCATGTACACGCATTTCATGCTTAACAAGTAGGAATATGATTTAGGCTACTGGTTTGGAGGTGTATTATGATAAAATAATGGTTGTAACATCAAGGTACATTGTCATGTACCTTGAAATAGTGTATATATATATCTATATATATTTTTTTTACTTTATTACACTTATGTATGTTTGATAATCTGCAAAGTGAAATCCTTTTAACAAAAGTATTTGAAAATATTCTTGCAGGTTCCCCAATCAAATAATTCAATAATATCCAATTTGTAAATACAATGTTGTAAGTATATACTGTAATACACTCAAGCATGTAACATTGTTTAGTACATTTCGGTTATCATATATACTGTACATATACAGTATCTCACAAAAGTGAGTACACCCCACACATTTTTGTAAATATTTGATTATATCTTTTCATGTGACAACACTGAAGAAATGACACTTTGCTACAATGTAAAGTAGTCAGTGTACATCTTGTGTAACAGTGCAAATTTGCTGTTCACTCAAAATAACTCAACACACAGCCATTAATGTTTAAACCGTTGGCAACAAAAGTGAGTACACCCCTAAAAAATGGCCAAATTGGGCCCAAAGTGTCAATATTTTGTGTAGCCACCATTATTTTCCAGCACTGCCTTAATCCTCTTGGGCATGGAGTTCACCAGTGCTTCACAGGTTGTCATTGGAGTCCTCTTCCACTCCTCCATGACGACATCACGGAGCTGGTGGATGTTAGAGACTTTGTGCTCCTCCACCTTCCATTTGAGAATTCCCCACAGACGCTCAATAGGGTTTAGGTCTGGAGACACGCTTGGCCAGTCCATCACCTTCACCCTCATCTTTTTTAGCAAGGCAGTGGTCACTTGGAGGTGTGTTTGGGGTCGTTATCTTGCTGGAATACTGCCCTGTGGTCCAGTCTCCGAAGGAAGGGGATCATGCTCTGCTTCAGTATGTCACAGTATATGTTGGAATTCATGGTTCCCTCAATGAACTGTAGCTCCCCAATGCCGGCAGCACTTATGCAGCCCCAGCCCATGACACTCCCACCACCATGCTTGACTGTAGGCAAGACACACTTGACTTTGTACTCCTCACCTGGATGCCGCCACACACGCTTGACACCATCTGAACCAAATAAATTTATCTTGGTGCCATCAGACCACAGGACATGGTTCCAGTAATCCATGTCCTTAGTCTGCTTGTCTTCAGCAAACTGTTTGCGGGCTTTCTTGTGCATCATCTTTAGAAGAGGCTTCCTTCTGGGACGGCAGCCATGCAGACCAATTTGATGCAGTGTGTGGCATGTGGTCTGAGCACTGACAGGCTGACCCCCCCCACCCCTTCAACCTCTGCAGCAATGCTGGCAGCACTCATATGTCTATTTCCCAAAGACAACCTCTGGATATGACGCTGAGAACGTTCACTCAACTTCATTTTAACACACCTGCTCCCCATTCATACCTGAGACCTTGTAACACTAACAAGTCACAATGCACCGGGGAGGGGAAAATGGCTAATTGGGCCCAATTTGGACATTTTCACTTAGGGGTGTACTCACTTTTGTTGCCAGCGGTTTAGACATTATTTAGACATTAATGGCTGAGTGTTGAGTTATTTTGAGAGGACAGCAAATTTACCCTGTTACACAAGCTGTACACTCACTACTTTACATTGTAGCAAAATGTCATTTCTTAAGTGTTGTCACATGAAAAGTTATAATGAAATATTTATTTATATATATATATATATATATATATATATATATATATATATATATATATATATATATATATATATATATATATATATATATATATATATCAAACTTTATTTACTGTATATTGAATACTGTATAGCATGTGTGTGTGTTCATCTGACTGAGACAGCCTCTGCCTGCCAGTGGTTTAAGACCGGTACAGTGACATTCACACATTTCTCATGTATTGCTGCCCTTCCCTTTGTGAAAAACTTATGTAATTTCTATAATCATATATGGAGACACATTCATATGACAAATATGACGACAGGCCACACATCAGAGGAGGGGAATTCCTACATTATGATTAACCGCTTTCTACTGCAGGTTTGTTAGGTTACTACATATGTTTTTATCACAACACTCTTATCACTGAAATGAGATAAGCTTCCGAGAAGTGCTTTAAAATGGCAGAGTTGGGACCTGAGTTCTTGACGGCAAGTATCCCTGCAGCATGTTAATCTATTGGGACAAAAAAGAGTCTTCAGTGATATTGTTCAACATTTGTGTATGCTTGACACGAATTCAGATACACCCCAAGAGAAATCTGATTGAATCTGTTCCGCTGGAAGTGGTTTTTGTAAAGGTGGAGCAATGTTGGTTGCATCACTTGTCTTCAATTAGGACAGCTGCAGCATTAGCAATGTAAACGTGGCACTTCTTCAGAAGAGAAAGAGAATCAGGAGGCGTGTATTTATATAGAACAGTTAAACAAAGGTCACATAAGTTGGCAGAGGGTGAGAGGGAGGAGGGGAACGAAAGAGAGGAAACAGTGTGAGTGACACAGAGAGAGATAAACAGAAATAGGGACAGGGAGGGAGGGGGACAGAGAGAGAGAGAGAGAGAGAGAGAGAAAGAGAGAGAGAGAGAGAGAGAGAGAGAAAGAGAGAAGGCGAGAGAGGAGAAAGACATTATTTGTGCAATCATGTTTGTACTTCACTGGAATTTCATGCATGAGACATTTACCAAGGAATTTCTCTGTAGTTGATTAATAGATACTGAGGAACAGTCTGGAGGCACTTTTGTGTCACTGATCCCCTTAAACTCAGAATTCAAAGAATAGAACATGGGAATTTTTTTTTAATCCACAGGAATCTATATTTTTGTCTCACTCTTGTCCTATACCAAATCTAGAAATCTACAGCTCTACTGTGTGTATATTTACAGAGGTGGGTAGCCAAAAACTTTACTCAAGTACAAGTAAAACTACTAAAATAATTACTGAAGTAACAGTAAATGTATTAATGTTAATAATTACTTGAGTAAGAGTAATAAAGTATCCACTTAGAAAACTCCTCAAGTAGCAAGTTACTTACTTCAGAAATGATTCCAATGCAGGGAAAGTCCCAAATCTTCAATCGGACCGAGACCACCTGAACCACCTGAACGAGGAGGTCATGGCCTGATTGCAAATGAGCTCTGGAGCAATTTGCTTGTGGTCAGTGTGTTCAGTGTGCAAATTGTTCACCCCAGTCTTTCACCCAGTCTGTCTGTGTGTGTGTGTGTAGTTTATATATGTATAATCCAAATATATAAACTATATTTAGATTATGACATTTAATTACCAAGAAAAATTGTTTTTCGAACACTTACGGTATCTCCCATTTGGCCGATTGAGTGCACGACTGACTGGTATTTCCCGCATTTAGCCTACTGCGCACTCTCATGCATTGACAATAGTGTGGCCCATTTTAGGGGTGGTCAAATTTATAAACTGACATTTTCTTTTCAGATAGCTTGAGCAATGCAAAGTATTTTCACTAGCTGTTAAAGACCCATTTTGTACACAGCACTGTTCAAGAGTCTTAGGCACCCTAATTTTTTTAGTACACACTTTATTATCGATTTTTATTTTATGGTTTCTAATCATTTGGTCTATAAAACACATTTTAGATTTCCACCACGACATTTTATTTTACAGAAAAACGTTTTATGTCATTAAAGAAACCGGGATATTAAGTGATGAGACACTTTTCAGACAAAAAACGTCGGGGTTACGCATGTAACCCTGTTCCC